>JAPQNM010001705.1:17500-45000 GCA_029783475.1 Metacarcinus magister | reverse complement strand
TGAAACACAGTTGTCTGTGACTACTGACAGCAGCCCCTTCTCTGTTCCCTCCTACTTTCTCTATCCTCATTTTCAATCCAAAGCTGGCTGTTGCGCATATGTGCGTAACGACATTACTTGCTCTCGTGCCCACAATCTTGAATCTTCAGAATTTTCTACCATCTGGCTAAGACTTCAATGTCACTCTCTAACTAAATTCATCTGTGCTGTATATCTCTCACCTAATTCCTCCGATTATGTAAAATTCTTTGACTATTTGACTTCCAAGGTGGAGCACATCCTATCTCACTTTCCTTATGCTGAGAATCCATTTTAGGGGATTTCAATGTTCACCACCAGCTTTGGCTTTCATCTTCTTTCACTGACCAACCTGGTGAACAAACCTTCAACTTTGCTATCCTTCATGACCTAGAGCAGCTAGTGCAGTTCCCTACCCGTATCCATGACCGCCTTGGAGACACGCCCAACATTCTTAATCTTTTCCTAACTTCCAACCCTTCTGCTTACTCTGTTAAACTTTCCTCTCCGTTGGGCTCCTCCGATCACAATCTTATTTCTGTTACCTGTCCTATCACTCCAGTGCAGCCTCAGGTCCCGCCTAAGCAGAGGTGCTTCTGGCATTTCAACTCTGCTAAGTGGGAAGACCTGAGGCAGTACTATTCTGATTTTCCTTGGGATGATTATTGCTACCATGTCAGAGATCCTTCTCTGTGTGCCGAGCGCATAACAGAGGTGATTATCTCTGGCATGGAGCTATACATTCCTCATACTTTCTCTAATACTAAAGCTAAAAAGCCCTGGTTTAACTCTGCTTGTTCTCGTGCTGTCAATGATAGAGAGGCGGCTCACAAACGGTACCATAGCCATCCATCTGCTGAAACTCATGCCCTATATATTTCTGCCCGTAATCATGCCAAATCTATTCTCCAACTTACTAAAAACTCTTTCATCAATAGAAAATGTCAAAATCTTTCCAACTCTAACTCTTCTCGTGATTTCTGGCATCTAGCCAATAATATCTCTAACAATTTTACTTCTTCATCTTTCCCTCCTTTAATTCAACCAGATGGCCCCACAGCTGTCTCTTCTTTCTCTAAAGCTGAACCGTAAGCCGTCATAATAAAGAATTCTAATTTTAGGGATGAAGTAGTCAGAGGGTGGAGGAGTAGGAGGAATATGCCCAGTATCATCCAAAGTAGAGTTGGTAGCAAAGGTTTGAGCGAAGAGCTCAAACCTTTGCTACCAACTCTACTTTGGATGATACTGGGCATATTCCTCCTACTCCTCCATCCTCTGACTACTTCAACCCTAAAATTAGAATTCTTTATTATGACGTTTTCCAGGCACTCTCTGGCCTTGATTCTCGGAAGGCTTACGGTCCGGATGGAGTCCCTCCTGTTGTTCTCAAAAACTGTGCTTCCGAACTCGCTCACTGCCTGGTCAAACTCTTTCGTTTGTGTCTCTCTACTTCTACCTATCCTTCTTGCTGGAAGTTTGCTCACATTCAACCTGTCCCTAAAAAGGGTGACCGCTCCAATCCTTCTAACTACCGCCCTATAGCTTTGATTTCCTGCCTATCTAAAGCCTTTGAATCTGTCCTTAACAAGAAGATAATGAGGCATCTATCAGCTCACAACCTTCTCTCTGATTGCTAGTATGGTTTCCGTAAAGGCCGATCTACTGGTGATCTTCTTGCTTTCCTAACTGAATCTTGGTCATCCTCTTTTCGGGACTTCGGTGAAACCTTTGCTGTCGGTCTTGACATATCGAAAGCCTTCGATAGAGTCTGGCATAAATCTTTAATTTCTAAACTACCCTCCTACGGATTCTATCCTTCTCTCTGTACCTTCGTCTCTAGTTTCCTTTCCTACCGGTCTATTGCTGCTGTAGTGGACGGTCATTGTTCTTCTCCTAAAAGTATCAACAGTGGTGTTCCTCAGGGTTCTGTCCTATCACCCACTCTCTTTCTATTATTCATTAATGATCTCCTAAATCTGACTCAATGCCCTATCCACTCCTATGCTGATGACACCACCTTGCATTTTTCAACGTCGTACAACAGACGCCCAACCCAACAAGAATTAAATGACTCAAGGCGAGATGCTATAGGACGCTTAACTTCTGATCTTTCACTTGTTTCTGATTGGGGCAGAGCAAACCTAGTTTTGTTCAATGCCTCAAAAACTCAATTTCTACAACTATCTACTCGACATAACCTTCCAGATAACTATCCCCTCTTCTTCAATGACACTCAACTTCCCCTCTCCACCACATTAAACACACTCGGTCTATCCTTTGCTAAAAATCTAAACTGGCAATTTCATATCTCTACTCTTGCTAAATCAGCTTCCAAGAAGTTAGGTGTCCTATGGCGTCTGCGTCCATTTTTCTCTCCCTCTCAGCTGCTTGCTCTGTACAGGGGCCTTATCCGCCCATGTATGGAGTATGGCTCACATGTCTGGGGGGGCTCAACTCACACAGCTCTTTTAAACAGGGTGGAGTCTAAAGCTTTTCGTCTCATCAACTCTCCTCCTCTAACTGACTTTCTTGATTCTTTAAGTCACCGCCGCAATGTTGCATCTTTATCTATCTTTTACCGCTATTTTCATGCTGACTGCTCTTCTGAACTTGCTAACTGCATGCCTCCCCCCCTCCCGCGGCCTCGCTTCACAAGACTTTCTACTTCTTCTCATCCTTATTCTGTCCATCTTCCTAATGCAAGAGTTAACCAGTATCTTCACTCTTTCATCCCTTACACTGGTAAACTCTGGAACTCTCTTCCTTTGTCTGTTTTTCCATCTTCCTATGACTTGAACTCTTTCAAGAGAGGAGTGTCAAGACACCTCTAATGTTAACTCTCCACCCCTTCATTCTATTCTCCTACTGTCCTCTTTACAGGGTCTGGTGACAAACGGGATTTTTTTTTACTTATTTCTGTTTTCCCTTAGCTATTGCCCTTTTAATGTAAAACATGAATATATTTTCCATTACTCACAACTTCTACTTGAAAAATTCTTGTCAAACAGAGTGATGAGGAAAGAAGAAAAAAAATTGTCCTACAACCACCACTTCATACGCATGTTCAAATTTACAACCCACGGTCACCACCATATTGGACAAGTGTAAAAAATGTAAAAATAATATTTTAAAAATGTTTTTAAAAAGGAAAGGGAAAAAAAGGGAAAAAATGTAAAAAAAAAAACTAAATAGTATTTAAAATTTTTTTTAAAAAAATGAAAAGTTAGAAATATAAAAAAAAATATGTAAAAAAGTATATACAAAAATGTGAAAAAAAAAGGTAGAAAATAATAAAAATTTAAATATATAAATAAAAAAAATATCAAACTTAGAAATCATAAAAATAATAATAAAAAAAAAAGTATGTAAAAAAAGAATGTAAAAACAGCCAAGGCATCACCAATTTGATACAGAGAATTGCAACTAAGATGGTGCCAGAATTGGAAGACCAAACATATGAGGAAAGATTAAAAGAAATGCACAACCCCGCCCCCCCAACACACACACACACACACACACACACACACACACACACACACACACACACACACACACACACACACACACACACACACACACACAGAAGTTCTAATAATGGACAGAAAAGGAGAGGTTAGATATTTGAGGAGAAAAGAAAATTGGCCAAAAAGTAATTTGCTTGAACGACACAAAAAAACAAGTACAGTTTTCCCCAGAGAAGTATAGATCCTTGGACTGGACTGAAGGAAGATGTGATAATGGCAAAGAATGTATAACAACTCAAAGAAAAACTGTACAAATATAGATACAGGGACAGGGCCACCCATACATAAATATATACACACACACATACACACACACAAAACAAAAGTATAGAAAACATATAAGAAACTGTAGAGAATACAGAGAGCAGCAACAAAGCTTGCCCCAAATTTAAAAGAACTCTCTTAAA
This sequence comes from Metacarcinus magister, assembly GCA_029783475.1. Lineage (NCBI taxonomy): Eukaryota > Metazoa > Arthropoda > Malacostraca > Decapoda > Cancridae > Metacarcinus > Metacarcinus magister. Next base: position 41,051 of record JAPQNM010001705.1, on the reverse strand, counting down.
TAAAGAGAGGTTGCAGATACTGGGTCTTACAACCTTGGAGCAGAGGAGGGAAAGAGGAGATCTAGCGTCGAGTGGGGTGTATCGAGACAACTTTTGTGGACTGAATTGAGACAGTTAATATTGCAAAGTTGTTTAATTCAATATGCTTTTCCTATTGTGCTCATTAGATACACCTAGGCTATAACTACAAACTTTGTATTTACAACTTTTCAGTAGGAAGTTGTTAAAAGCATGTAAAATACATTCTCCCTAAGGGTAAGATTTCTTACCCTTAGGGAGAACTTTTGTGTTGCAAAACTAATAGATTGGGTAAATTTACTCTCCTGAAGTGATTTGAGATTTTAAAAGCATTATTTTTTGCATGTTGATTGTTAAATAGGTGAGGTTTAATATGAATTAAACAGAAATTAAATGTTTTAAATATTTTTGCTGTTATAGACTGAATAATTGTCTCAATAAACCCCAACAAAAAAAAGTTGTGTGGTGAATTGAGACAGGTGTAAAAACTGTTTTATATGATCAATAAACGAACATCATCTTACTTGTTGTTGAATTGACTTGATATCTCAATGGAATAAGATCAGTTCAAACAAAAATACACACCTTTCACACAATTAGTTACCTGTTTTTCCCCTTTGGAAAATAACAGTATAAATTTGAATACCGAGTAACTAGTATAAAAGGTAACCTACTGTTACTTTGTGTAAGTGTTAGGGAAGTGGTTACATCCTACTTTGTTTTAGATGCATTATAAAGTCAACAAAAGCTTTATCAATCCCCCTAATTGTAAAAGTATGTGTTCCTGACACTACCACTGGTCCACTGATCAAGTGTATCATATTAACCTCATCAATAGCATCACGTTTGGACCACTACACTCCTACTCATTGTTCATCCTTCTTTCTATGAATTGAATTGTTACACTGGTGTTCCCAACTTTTAGAACTCTTCCTATGTATGCCCTATCATTTTATTTATTTATTTATTTATTTATTTTTTTAAACATTAAAAGGGCAATAGCTAAGGGAAAACAAATACGTAAAAAAAAATCCCGCTTGTCGCCAGACCCTGTAAAGAGGACAGTAGGAGAATAGAATGAAGGGGTGGAGATCCAGTTAACATTAGAGGTGTCTTGACACTCCTCTCTTGAAAGAGTTCAAATCATAGGCAGGTGGAAAAACAGACAAAGGAAGAGAGTTCCAGAGTTTACCAGTGTAAGGGATGAAAGAGTGAAGATACTGGTTAACTCTTGCATTAGGAAGATGGACAGAATAAGGATGAGAAGAAGTAGAATGTCTTGTGCAGCGAGGCCGCGGGAGGGGGGGAGGCATGCAGTTAGCAAGTTCAGAAGAGCAGTCAGCATGAAAATAGCGGTAAAAGATAGATAAAGATGCAACATTGCGGCGGTGACTTAAAGAATCAAGAAAGTCAGTTAGAGGAGGAGAGTTGATGAGACGAAAAGCTTTAGACTCCACCCTGTTTAAAAGAGCTGTGTGAGTTGAGCCCCCCCAGACATGTGAGCCATACTCCATACATGGGCGGATAAGGCCCCTGTACAGAGCAAGCAGCTGAGAGGGAGAGAAAAATGGACGCAGACGCCATAGGACACCTAACTTCTTGGAAGCTGATTTAGCAAGAGTAGAGATATGAAATTGCCAGTTTAGATTTTTAGCAAAGGATAGACCGAGTGTGTTTAATGTGATGGAGAGGGGAAGTTGAGTGTCATTGAAGAAGAGGGGATAGTTATCTGGAAGGTTATGTCGAGTAGATAGTTGTAGAAATTGAGTTTTTGAGGCATTGAACAAAACTAGGTTTGCTCTGCCCCAATCAGAAACAAGTGAAAGATCAGAAGTTAAGCGTCCTATAGCATCTCGCCTTGAGTCATTTAATTCTTGTTGGGTTGGGCGTCTGTTGTACGACGTTGAAAAATGCAAGGTGGTGTCATCAGCATAGGAGTGGATAGGGCATTGAGTCAGATTTAGGAGATCATTAATGAATAATAGAAAGAGAGTGGGTGATAGGACAGAACCCTGAGGAACACCACTGTTGATACTTTTAGGAGAAGAACAATGACCGTCCACTACAGCAGCAATAGACCGGTCGGAAAGGAAACTAGAGACGAAGGTACAGAGAGAAGGATAGAATCCGTAGGTGGGTAGTTTAGAAATTAAAGATTTATGCCAGACTCTATCGAAGGCTTTCGATATGTCAAGGCCGACAGCAAAAGTTTCACCGAAGTCCCTAAAAGAGGATGACCAAGATTCAGTTAGGAAAGCAAGAAGATCACCAGTAGATCGGCCTTTACGGAAACCATACCGGCAATCAGAGAGAAGGTTGTGAGCTGATAGATGCCTCATTATCTTCTTGTTAAGGACAGATTCAAAGGCTTTAGAAAGGCAGGAAATCAAAGCTATAGGGCGGTAGTTAGAAGGATTGGAGCGGTCACCCTTTTTAGGGACAGGTTGAATGTGAGCAAACTTCCAGCAAGAAGGATAGGTAGAAGTAGAGAGACACAGACGAAAGAGTTTGACAAGGCAGTGAGCTAGTTCGGAAGCACAGTTTTTGAGAACAACAGGAGGGACTCCATCCGGACCGTAAGCCTTCCGAGAATCAAGGCCAGAGAGAGCCTGGAAAACATCATAATAAAGAATTTTAATTTTAGGGATGAAGTAGTCAGAGGGTGGAGGAGTAGGAGGAATATGCCCAGTATCATCCAAAGTAGAGTTGGTAGCAAAGGTTTGAGCGAAGAGTTCAGCTTTAGAGAAAGAAAAGACAGCTGTGGGGCCATCTGGTTGAATTAAAGGAGGGAAAGATGAAGAAGTAAAATTGTTAGAGATATTATTGGCTAGATGCCAGAAATCACGAGAAGAGTTAGAGTTGGAAAGATTTTGACATTTTCTATTGATGAAAGAGTTTTTAGTAAGTTGGAGAATAGATTTGGCATGATTACGGGCAGAAATATATAGGGCATGAGTTTCAGCAGATGGATGGCTATGGTACCGTTTGTGAGCCGCCTCTCTATCATTGACAGCACGAGAACAAGCAGAGTTAAACCAGGGCTTTTTAGCTTTAGTATTAGAGAAAGTATGAGGAATGTATAGCTCCATGCCAGAGATAATCACCTCTGTTATGCGCTCGGCACACAGAGAAGGATCTCTGACATGGTAGCAATAATCATCCCAAGGAAAATCAGAATAGTACTGCCTCAGGTCTTCCCACTTAGCAGAGTTGAAATGCCAGAAGCACCTCTGCTTAGGCGGGTCCTGAGGCTGCACTGGAGTGATAGGACAGGTAACAGAAATAAGATTGTGATCGGAGGAGCCCAACGGAGAGGAAAGTTTAACAGAGTAAGCTGAAGGGTTGGAAGTTAGGAAAAGATCAAGAATGTTGGGCGTGTCTCCAAGGCGGTCAGGGATACGGGTAGGGAACTGCACTAGCTGCTCTAGGTCATGAAGGATAGCAAAGTTGAAGGTTTGTTCACCAGGTTGGTCAGTGAAAGAAGATGAAAGCCAAAGCTGGTGGTGAACATTGAAATCCCCTAAAATGGAGATCTCAGCATAAGGAAAGTGAGATAGGATGAGCTCCACCTTGGAAGTCAAATAGTCAAAGAATTGTACATAGTCAGAGGAATTAGGTGAGAGATATACAGCACAGATGAATTTAGTTTGAGAGTGACATTGAAGTCTTAGCCAGATGGTAGAAAATTCTGAAGATTCAAGATTGTGGGCACGAGAGCAAGTAATGTCGTTACGCACATATGCGCAACAGCCAGCTTTGGATTGAAAATGAGGATAGAGAAAGTAGGAGGGAACAGAGAAGGGGCTGCTGTCAGTAGTCACAGACAACTGTGTTACAGTTAGGAAGAGAAGATGAGGTTTAGTGGAGGAGAGATGGTGTTCCACAGATTGGAAACTAGATCTAAGGCCACGAATGTTGCAGAAATCGAGAGTAAAAGTATTAGAGGAAGTGTCAAGACATCCGAGGTCGTCAGCAGAGGGGCAGTCCGACCTGGGGACATTTGTGGTCCCCTCCCCAGATGGGGACTCCGAGGCTGGGTGTGGTGAAGCCATTTTTAAATTTTGATTTGAAGAGAGTGTAAAAGTGTAAGGTGTAGTAATGTTATGTAGGTAGTAGAAGAAGTTGTCTTTAGAGGGCAGGCTGCAGCTGCTCTCTTGTGTAAATGAGACACTAAAGGAACCGGGAAGAGAGGACACGGGGAATCACTCAGTCTGCAGCACTGCCTACATCCCCGTAAGTACCTCTCCTGGAGTATTCCACCGGGCGGTTACTACATTGTATTTCTCTTCCTCAGGGTAAATATTCCACATGCTAACGGACAACTACTGTAGGGCACAAGTCCCTGACCCACCTGCACAGTGAAGGCACGGGGGGGCGGGGGCTGATCCTGCAGGGAGTGGAGGTACAAGCGGCCGTCTTTAAGGCTGATCCTTCCATGTCTACTCTGGCCTTCTGCGTGGTGAACAGCAAACACAAGGCCGTCCTGCAGCAGGTTCCTGACGGGCTGAGTCAGGCTGCACAGGTCCTCCACCTGCAAGGGATGAAGTGGTAAGTGGAAGGAACAGCAACTTGGCAAAAGAAAGTTATACTACTGGGAAAGTGTCCAACAAGAAACACTTGTTTACAGAGAGAGAGAGAGAGAGAGAGAGAGAGAGAGAGAGAGAGAGAGAGAGAGAGAGAGAGAGAGAGAGAGAGAGAGAGAGAGAGAGAGAGAGAGAGAGAGAGAGAGAGAGAGAGAGAGAGAGAGAGACGAGAGAGAGAGAGAGAGAGAGAGAGAGAGAGAGAGAGAGAGAGAGAGAGAGAGAGAGAGAGAGAGAGAGAGAGAGAGAGAGAGCGAGAGCGAGAGCGAGAGCGAGAGCGAGAGCGAGAGAGAGAGAGCAGAGCAGATTAGATGAGTCCACAGGAGTAGTGGTTTCATTACATACATAAAAAGCAACTATATACAACATATACAATATTAATACTATGATACATATTCAAAATAAGCTTAAATTTATCAGTCATGCACATAAGTAAAGGATTTATTTTGTTACACTGTGGTTATTAAAGTGATGTATTAGGTCAGTCTGGAATTTGCGTAATGTAATAGCATACTTAATTTAATTGGGCAGAGCATTCCACAGTGTTGGGCCCAAAACCTTGAGTGATCTGGCCCCTGTGTCAGTCTTGAGGCGCGGTATATAAAGATTATTTTCCTGTCTCGTATGTTCCCGAGTTACATCAGAGACCTTATCAAATCCACAGAGCCATTCAGGGTAAATCTTAAATAGGGATTTATATACATGCACCAACACATCAAATTTATGCTTATTTCCTATCCTAAGCCACTTAAGGTCATTATAAGCTGGGGACACATGATCGAATTTCCTCAGGTCACCAACAGCAACTCGGGCTGCAAAGTTTTGTAGTTTCTAGGCTTTAGCTTTTTGTGACTTATTTGTTGTGCCCCAAATTTTTATACAGTAGTTAATTATACTTAATACTAATGACTCTATACATATTTTTCTTGCTGTTTTATTTAAGAATCCACTAAATCTATTCACATATATCAGAATGCCCAATACTTTTCTATTTAACTCATTTATGTGTATATCAAAATTCATGTATTAATCAAAATGTAAGCCTAAATTTTTCACATTAGTGCTTGCGACGATAATCGTGTCATTCATTCGTATAACAGTGTCATTTTGAATCTGTGAAATTAGCTGATTATTCCCTATAAAAATACATTGAGTTTTCTTAGTACTTAGCATTAAAACATTTCTTAGAAAATACTTTTGAATAGCAAGAAGAGATGTTTCTGCCTTAGTAATAAGTGTTCCCAGATTGCTTAGACTGTCAGCATGAAGAAACAGCGTGTCATCAGCGTACTGGACTACTGTACCATCCACTAGGTGGTCCCGAAGGTCATTTACATAGACAGTAAATAAAATGGGACCGAGGATTGAGCCTTGTGGAACACCATAAGTAATTTTTTCCTCAGATGATACAGTTACATTAAGTTTTACACATTGTTTTCTATCTCTTAAATAGTCGTTCAACCAGAATGAGCTTATACCAAGGGAATAACACTTACGTAACAGTATTCAGTGGCTGACACTGTCGAATGAGAGAGAGAGAGAGAGAGAGAGAGAGAGAGAGAGAGAGAGAGAGAGAGAGAGAGAGAGAGAGAGAGAGAGAGAGAGAGAGAGAGAGAGAGAGAGAGAGACAGAGAGAGAGAGACAGAGAGAGAGAGACAGAGAGAGAGATAGAGAGCGAGAGAGAGAGAGCGAGAGAGAGAGAGAGAGAGAGAGAGAGAGAGAGAGAGAGAGAGAGAGAGAGAGAGAGAGAGAGAGAGAGAGAGAGAGAGAGAGAGAGAGAGAGAGAGAGAAACAGAGAAATAAGGTCTGTATGATATCGATGAGTAATGGGATAAAGGAAGGAGTGTGTGAATGAGAAGAAGAGCAAAGAGAGGCAGAGTTTCAGGAAAGAAGGAGAAAGATGACATTGTAAAACTAAGATACTGTGTATGTGTGTGTGTGTGTGTGTGTGTGTGTGTGTGTGTGTGTGTGTGTGTGTGTGTGTGTGTGTGTGTGTGTGTGTGTGTGTGTGTGTGTGTGTGTGTGTGTGTGTGAAGAGGCTCACTGCAGCAGGAGGGAACCTTGGGGCCGCCTCCCTCACCTTAAAGGGTGGTGCCATCAGGGCCTTGAGCCTGTCCGTGATGGAGGAGGCTGGTGCTGCCTGCTGGTCAGAATTCCCTGCAGCACAAGCATAACTACCCGCCATCTCCTGGGTAGCCTTGACGCCCGTGGCAGCCTCTAGGGCAGCACTTGATGCTTCCTTCACCTGAAACAGGAACACAGACTCAGGTCAGAGGTTCTCGGCCACACCCTCACCGCTGCCTCCACACAGGGAAGGGAGGAGAGCCACACACTATACTACTATATATCTACACCTTAGAGATGAAAGGACAACAAAGTGGAAGGCTCCTCTCCACCCACCATTCTCTCAAGCCAAAGCTGGTTGGAAGAGGAAGTGATAACATATATGAAAAAGTTAGCATTGAATTTTAATAAAAACATGAGAAAACAGGCTTAACCTACGGCTATTGCTAACAATAAATTATAAATACAAAAAAAATAAAGTTTCTTATGCAGGAGTGAAATAATCAATTAGGGTAACTGATGCTATGTGCTTATCAAGTTTATTCCTAACAGTTTCATCGCATTGCTGTTAACTATTTGTGCTGGCAAAGAATTCCAAATAGTAACAATTTTATTAAAGCAAAAATTCTTCACTTCGTTCCATTTAAATCGCTTACCAATGATCTAGAAGCCATTGTTACAAGTGGTGCTTGTGAGATCTGTAATTAGATAGTCGTTTATGCTAATACTGTCAGGGCTACAGAAAATTTTAAATACTTCTATTAAATCCCCCCATAGCCTATTTCTGGAAAACTGAATAAGTTAAATTCCTTTAGTCATTCTTTGCATATCTTGTTTTGCAATCTAGGGATCATTTTAGTACTTTCTCTTTATATTGTCTCCAGAACTGAATGCAATATTCTCGATGATGGCGGCGTACAAGTGCATTTAATAGTGTCAGAATAACTTTATGTACTTGAAAGTCCTTCCGATGAAGCTGACTAGTTTGTTAGCTGTCTTAACAACCTCTGAACAATGTTTACTTGGTTTAAGGTAATTACTAAAGTCTTTCATCATGGCTAACTTTGGAAAGTTCAGAACCATTCATTGTATATTTAATGTGATTATTATTGTTTCCAATATGTAATACTTCATGTTTATCAACATTAAATTACATGTACCACTACTTTTACCAACTGACTAAGATGTCAAGGTTGGATTGTAATTGTATTTTTTCAATGGTTGTATTTACTCTATCCAGGATTTTTGTACAACGGCAAATTTTGATATCTTACATATGAAGCTTTCATCGATATCATTGACATAAATTAAAAAAAGAATGGCACCAAGTACTGAGCTGTGTGTTCCTGTGCTGCTGTTACTGTTAACCACACACAGTATTAGTGGCACTGTACAGTGTGTTCCTGTGCTGCTGTTACTGTTAACCACACACAGTATTAGTGGCACTGTACAGTGTGTTTCTGTGCTGCTGTTACTGTTAACCACACACAGTATTAGTGGCACTGTACAGTGTGTTCCTGTGCTGCTCCTACTGTTAACCACACACAGTATTAGTGGCACTGTACAGTGTGTTCCTGTGCTTCTGTTACTGTTAACCACACACAGTATTAGTGGCACTGTACAGTCGTTCAAGGAAGTGGTATCGCCGCTTACAGAAATTTTCATTCAAAAATTAGATTATGGCAACCTTAACAAATGGAATGAAATATCCTTATAACTTGTCAGGAATGTTACTATATTCGCAAATTATTACTGTAAATGAACTAAAAATAAATTACAATTGTTAGTTAAATTTAGTTATTAAGAAACAACCCTCTAATCATGATATTTCATCAAGACTTGTTGAAGTATTTTGACATGGAGGTTTTTGCTCACAGAGAAATTAAGTCAAAAGAAATTGACTTTTATAAATAAAATTTATAATTGCATAAGACTACGTATTCATGATAATCATAAATATCAAGCAAAATACAACTCAAAAAAATATGTATGAATTGTTGAAACATTCTCCATTAAGAATTATAATAATATAAAATGTACATTTAAATTCTTGCTTGACGATGACGTCATCGGGCAGCACGTTCCTAAAGATATTGGCAATAGGCTATTTAACGTAATAAGATATCATTATTATTCATAGTCTTCACAAAATGGTCAGTAATAGGCAATAATTTGTATATCTTCAAATACCAGTAATATGTTATGATCAATATATCTTTAAAAAATGATAATAATAATATTGTAATTGATATATCTTTATATAATGATCATAATAATGCTATAATCAATATATCCTTATATAATGGAAATACTGGTAATAAGTAATAAATTTATATATCTTCATATAATAATAATAGGTTATAATTAATATATTGTCTTTATATTATGGTATTATAATGTTCAACCGTTGGTGCACGACACCATGCAAGTAATATATCATTTTCAATTACTAGTAACTAAACTTTGGTTAACATAACGCCTTCAGATACCGGTAATTAAGCTATGATTAATATATCATCTTCAAATACCGATAACTATGATTTAATTAACATATCGTCTTCACATGAGGGAAACTAAGCTATGATAAATACAATATATCGTCTTTACATACCGGCTGCATTGTCCTAAAACTATTTTTGAACAATTATTTGCATTATTATGGTGCATGAAAAATGGGTTTTAATGATATTGATAATTGACTATAAAAAAAACAGCAGTGAATGCAATGCCTGTGAGGTGCAATTGCCAGATGTCATCAGAACGAAACAATCTGAATTATATGCCACCACATTTTTGGACGAATACACTCACCTTGGTAATGGTGTTGACTGTATGCACATCAGGAAACATTGCAATACACTCCTCCACTCTCTGCTTCTCCTCGTCAGTGTGATGCTCTGCACTGTTAATGACCTCAAAAGCTTTAGCTCGCGTGGACACCGTGCGCAGCTCCTGCAGCACAACGTGCAGCTGCTGCTCCTCCTGCTGCTCCTCCTCCCTCTTGACGGCTACCTTGGACTCCTCCTGCCGCACCAGCACCCTGGCACTCTTGCTTTGGTCCACCAGTGCCTGGAGTTGGTCCTCCAGGTGCTGCTGCCGCTCACCCCAGCCCACCAGAGTTGTCTGGTACTCTTGTAGCTGGGCCTGGATCTCTTGGCAGGTGTGGATGGCAGCCAGGACCTTTGCCTCCTGTTCCTGCAGGAGAGATTGTACCGGTCTGCTGAGCCCCCTTGTCCCCTCTTGGCATCGTTCTGATGCTAGTAAACCAGCTGGCTCTGCTGCTTCCTTCTCAGGCTTGGGTGGTGGGGTGGCTAAAGCTGCACCTCTTAGCCTTACAAAGGCTTCAATAGCATAGCAGACAGGGAACTGCCCTGCCTCAGGCACAGCATGTCTGAGGCGACAGGTGGGGCACGTGATGTCACCCTGTTCCTTAAGTTCATTTAAGCACCTTGTGCAAAAGGTGTGCCCACAGGGCAGAGTACGTGGCCGTCTTAGTGTGTCATCAAAGATGGTGAAGCAAACTGGACAGTCCTCGGGGTTGTTGTCCTGGAACAAAGAGGCAGCATGAAGGAGTGAACACACCACGAACACACACGATGCAGCCGTGTGAGTGCAGGGACAGAACACACTTTGAAAAGGAGGGAGGGGAAACTAACCCTATCCTTGGATCCTTGTATTACAGCAATCATGTAGGGCAAACCCCCCCCCCATCCTCACACACATACTCATACATATCAAACTAGCCCTGCCTTGCCCCAACACTGTTACAGATGAAGACTCACCATGGTTCAGACTCCCTGCTTCACCTGCTGCCTTGTTGTCCTGCCTTCAGTGTACACGATGCCCCGTCAATTAGCCTGTAGGGAACAACAACATTCATTAACAAAGATATCACCCCATACCACCACTACCCATTTTTCAATTTACGATCACCGTGTAGTTGCATACCATAAATTACGCTGTACAAGCCAACTTTTTGAGCCTGAGAAAACCTCTCCAAAACTTGGGATCAACTTATACGTTACCACCGAGTAACCAACAATACTAACAATTCTTGTACACTGTAACTCCAGCAGGTTGACACAAATATTTCCAACTATACCTTGTGTTCAGTGAACTTAACATATTTAACACAGATAAATATATAAGAAATAAAATAATAATAAAAGTTCAGTTTATATCAACACAAAACCATTAGCTGTTTCCAACAACTGATCACAGATTGTAAACACTGAAACTATAATAAAGAACAATAACTTTTCTTTGTCTAGGTTTTATAGTTAGGTTTATAAAATAGGTCAAAATAAACAAAATAGTATTGTAGTGTAGAAAATAAGAGTACAAATTAAGTCATTTATAAGTTAGGTCAGCGAAATTAACTAATAAGAAAAAAAAGAAAAAGTTGCCAAACCAAACCAAAAATTTGATATAAAGAAAGTTAGAAAGTGAATTGATTTACTTTTATAAACCGACATGATGTTCATTAGTACATATAAAAAGGTAAGGTTATTCTTATAAAAGTTATGACTACTTATAAGTGATGAAATTAATATAAATAATATAAATGATATTATGCACATAACGTATATTGTACAGACTATAAAAAGAAAGAAAAAGAAAGAAAAAAGAAAGAAAAAGAGAATGAAGGAAAAAGGTTTGTCTAGGAGGCAAGATATTAAAGTAAATGTTTTTAAAAAGTATTAAAATTTTTGGGAAGATGAATAATAAATAAGGTGGCTGAAGAGAGGCAGTATAGTATTGTAAATTTATCAATAAGTTATGGTTATTAACTTTCTTATTAGAGGATAAAATTAAAGTAAAGAAACTCAAATAATATTTCTTCTGAGATTGAGTTCTATAGATAATCCTTTTCACTTTACTGATTTGTTACAGTAAACAAAATAAGAGAAGTTGGACTACAAAGTAATAAATAAAATATTAAATAAAATAATTAAAAATATTAAAAAAATAATAATTAAAAAGAGTCATAAAAATAATAAAATAGTGAGTGAGTTTTTGGTAGAATTCCATTTACTACTTTTATCAAACTTTATATAAGAGTTATTTGTTGTTTGAGTTGAATCTCCTATTAAGGTAAAGAGTTGTTGTGTTAAGGAAAAAAGGGAAGGAAAAGAAAGAGTAAATGAAAATTAAAAGTTATAAGTAGATTTGTTAAATCAGAAGAGGCTTTTCGTAAAGGTAAAATAAAAGTGTGATACTGATTCTTTAAATAGAAATACAAAGTTATAAAGTTATATAAATTAAATTATGAACTAAACTCTATAAGTTTGATTCTTTCTTAGGTTGCTATGTAACTATTAAACTTGTATTCCATTTGAAGAATTGAAGTCATCTTGATCTTTATGAAACACGATCAAAATAAGCTATTGGTCAGTAGTTTTGATTTGAGTGGTTTACAGGACTTGTTGGCCATTTCTGAGACAGCGGTAGTTCAAGTGTTGTTGCTTTGGATCCTTTTCCAATAAATGTTATGGGGTTAGACAATTAGTTACATTTATAAAGAATAGTAGTGATTTTATTGGGAACCGGACTCATTATCTTCTTGTTAAGGACAGACTCAAAGGCTTTAAAAAGGCAGGAAATCAAAGGTATAGGGCGGAAGTTTGAAGGATTGGAGCGGTCACCTTTTTTAGGGACAGGTTGAATGTGAGCAAACTTCCAGCAAAAAGGATAGGTAGAAGTAGAAAGACACAGACGAAAGAGTTTGACCAGGCAGTGAGCGAGCTCGGAAGCACAGTTTTTGAGAACAACAGGAGGGACTCCATCCGGACCGTAAGCCTTCCCAGAATCAAGGCCAGAGAGGGCCTGGAAAACGTCATAATAAAGAATTCTAATTTTAGGGATGAAGTAGTCAGAGGGTGGAGGAGTAGGAGGAATATGCCCAGTATCATCCAAAGTAGAGTTGGTAGCAAAGGTTTGAGCGAAGAGTTCAGCTTTAGAGTAAGAAGAGACAGCTGTGGGGCCATCTGGTTGAAGTAAAGAAGGGAAAGATGAGGAAGTAAAATTGTTAGAGATATTATTGGCTAGATGCCAGAAATCACGAGAAGAGTTAGAGTTGAAAAGATTTTGACATTTTCTATTGATGAAAGAGTTTTTAGTAAGTTGGAGATTAGAGTTGCATGTTTACGGGTGGTGTCAGTTTGATAAACAAGAGGTTTGTATGGTTCTTGGAGTCGTTATGATTATCTATACATTAGAGTTGCATGATTACAGGTGGTGTTGTAACGAGCGTAACTTTATTGACCCTTCAGGAGCAGTGATCTCCACCACCATCAACAAATCCAATTTCACAGTCGTCTTTCGCGGTGTTGTTTGTTTGTATCAATACCCGAAATTGGAACCTTTGGTAACGCAGGCTTGGGAGCTGGGGGACCTCCCCAACTGAGCTTAACAAAGCAATTTTTTACCAAATAACTCAAATTCTTATCCCCATAGAGTTATTTTATTTCCTGAAATATATGTGAAAAATTATTTAACAATACAGCAGTCAACGAGGGAGAGCAAAAGAAAAATTTTCGGTAAAACAGTATCCTCTTATTTTCAAGACAAAACTGTATTATTCTGATATATTTCGATGTGTTTTGAATTAATATGATAACCGTTTCTTGGCAAAATGATCAAACCATAGATAAATCAAACCTAACCTAACCTAATCTAACGTTAACCGGGGGCGTCACCCGCTGGATCCCCTAATCATTTAAATTTTAATATTATTGTTATTTCTTAATTTGCTTACCTAGTTCAACTATATAAATACTGAACAAAGATAAAAGATCTACACGATGATATAGGTAAGGATGTTTGGAGGATGCTATTTACCGAAATACTGAGAAAAATAATAGTTGAATTTTTTATAGTTTGTACAATATTTTTGTTATCCATTGCTATTGCTCTCTCTCTCAATATTTTTTATGTGTTTAAATGTGCTTCTATTGTTTTAAAAGTGGGTTTAAAGATCTTAAAAGGTTATGCTAACAAAGCAGTTTTTTCCGTAAATTTTTACATCTTCACCAGAATGGCATGTGGCTACCAAAGAAAATGGCGTCTGCACCTCACACAACACCTTACTTTTAGTCATAGAAAACACTTGATAGCTTCTAAATTAACATAGCATAAACCTAAGCAAAAATAACCCAACCAAACCTAACTAAACATAACGATACCTAACATAACCTAACCAAACCTAATGTAACCTATAAAAAAAAAGCTTATTCTTTTCTATGATTCAGCGGCATAATTGTTTGAGGTGATCTGAATAAGTTTCTGAGGTTGCATTTGCAGTGCATTATAAAGGATATCGAGTGGTTAAGAAAACAAATATTTACCCGGTATTATGTTTTGTTTTAAAAAACATAAAAAAAAAAATTGGGGGGGGGCGTGGTTTTTGGGACTTGGAACAGTTTAATTGTATTTCAATCAATTTCAATGGAGAAAATTGATTTGCAAAACGAGCAAATTGTAAAACGAGCTTAGTAATGGAACGAATTAAACTCAAAATGCAAGGTTCCAGTGTATTTACAGGACCTTCATGCAAATAACTTTTCCACATGAAAGTGTCTATATGCACGACCATTGTGTGCATAATGAGAAAAGTGTATTTACACGACCTTCATGCAAATAACTTTTCCACATGGAAGTGTCTATATGCACGACCATTGTGTGCATAATGAGAAAAGTATATTTACACAATCATCATGCAAATAACTATTCCATATGGAAGTGTCTATATGCACGACCATTGTGTGCATAATGAGAAAAGTGTATTTACACAACCATCATGCAAATAGCTATTCCAAATGGAAGTGTCTATATGCACGACCATTGTGTGCATAATGAGAAAAGTGTATTTACACAACCATCATGCAAATAACTATTCCAAATGGTAGTGTCTATATGCATGACCATTGTGTGCATAATGAGAAAAGTGTATTTACACAACCATCATGCAAATAACTATTCCAAATGGAAGTGTCTATATGCACGACCATTGTGTGCATAATGAGAAAAGTGTATTTACACAACCATCATGCAAATAACTATTCCATATGGAAGTGTCTATATGCACGACCATTGTGTGCATAATGAGAAAAGTGTATTTACACAACCATCATGCAAATAACTATTCCATATGGAAGTGTCTATATGCACGACCATTGTGTGCATAATGAGAAAAGTGTATTTACACAATCATCATGCAAATAACTATTCCACATGGAAGTGTCTATATGCACGACCGTCGTGTACATAGTGAGAAAAGTGTATTTACACAATCATCATGCAAATAACTATTCCAAATGGAAGTGTCTATATGCACGACCGTCGTGTACTTACTTTTTCATTGTCTATTCACACGACCGTCGTGCACATAAGTTTTCATCAGCTATTCGCACAACTTTTGTGTAATGAAATTTTTCTGTTGATTATTCGCACGACCATTGTGTAAAATCATTTTTATGTTGACTATTCGCACGACCGTCGTGTAATATAATTTTTCAGTTAAGATTCATTTCTTTAACCACTGGATATCTCGTTACCTTTATAATGCACTGCAAATTCAACCTCAGAAACTTGTTCAGATCACCATAAATAGTTATGCTGCTGAATTGCAGAAAATTTTTTTTTAATTTAGGTTTGGTTTATAGTTAAGTTTGGTTAGATTTAGTTACGTTTAGTTAGGTTAGGTTGGTTTAGTTTTGGTTAAGTTTATTTAACTGCAGCTCTGGGAAGGTTATGCTAACAAAGTAATTTTTGGGGAGGTTAATTTTTACATCTTCACCAGAAATGTGTGTGCTACGAAAAAAATGGCGTCTGCACCTCACACAACCCCTCTTTTAGTCATAGAAAACAATTGATAGCTTCTAAATTATCATAACATAACATAACAATCTAACTAAACCTAACCAAATCGAACTAAACGTTACTAAACCTAACGTAACCTAATGTAACCTAAATAAAATTTAAAAGTCGTAATTTTTTTCTGTAATTCAACAGCATAACTATTTATGATGATCTGAACAAGTTTCTGAGGTTGAATTTGCAGTGCATTATAAAGGTAACGAGATATCGAGTGGTTAAGGAAACGAATCTTTACCAATTTTTCTAATCGGCTATTCACACGACTGTTATGTTAGTTTACATTCACCGTTGTTTGGTCCCTGTTAAGGTTCCTCATGAAGTAATATAACACTCGGAACATTTCAACAACTTACGCAGAGCATAGGTTTGCTTACTGAAGGCGGTTAACACCACCACAACACCACAACACCCATTTTAAATTTCCTTCCACCATCTCCAACATGTCCAAATGTCCCAGTTTAATTTATATTCCTGTTGCTTTCTACACATTCAGTACAAGTGTGTGTGTGTGTGTGTGTGTGTGTGTGTGTGTGTGTGTGTGTGTTAGGTACTCACCCTTGTTGTTGTTGTTTAGGGCCAGGATGATCCTTGGGGTGGTATGTGCCTTGGTGGAGTCCTGTGAGGGTATCACAGGTAGGAAAGCTGTCCTGTCTTCTTGAGGAAGGCGCAGGTGAGGCGGATGACGGCGGGTCTTGGAGAGGGTTAATGTTTGCCGCCGCAAGCACGGTGGGCAGGGCAGGGCAGGGCAGGTGGAGTGTGCTGATGTTCAGGACTTGGCGTTGGCTGTGTAGTACTACACGGTGGGCAGGGCAGGGCAGGGCAGGTGGAATGTGGTGATGTTCAGGACTGCTTGTACTTGTCTACACGTCGTCTACCTTCACTCAACTTGCTTCTCCAAACAGTGTGTCGTCCCTGCTTCTTCTTCTTCTTTCTGTTCAATCACACTTAATTTCTTTTTCTTTTTC
Source organism: Metacarcinus magister (assembly GCA_029783475.1). NCBI lineage: Eukaryota > Metazoa > Arthropoda > Malacostraca > Decapoda > Cancridae > Metacarcinus > Metacarcinus magister. The sequence goes on along the minus strand of JAPQNM010001705.1, from coordinate 24,547 downwards.
ACAAGTCTGTACAAGAAACTGTTTAGTATTTTCAATTAATTTTCCACTTTTCACTTGGCTTATACGTGACAGGTTCAGGTTTAAGTGATCTAGATCTTGGTATTGATGTCACAAGACACTGTGACGAAGTTGTTCTTGATCTTGATCTTGATGCCACAGGTGACTTAAAATTTCCTCCAAGTCAGGCCTTTTTATTGGCAGCTCCTGTGAGGGGAATAAGGGAAAAAAAAAAGGAAAGTACACAGAAAAAGAGAAACTAAATAAATCAAAGATGCATACTCTAAGTACATGCCCTAATCTCTCAATCTCGCATAGCACATTTTCTCCAGGAACTCTTTCACCGCGTCAATAATCCGTTCACTCATCTCCTCACACAGTCCTAGTAACAACGCCATCCATTCCCTTCCAGTTCTTTCAGTCACCTCATTCATTTCACGTCCCATTTCTGTCAGAATCACACGCATCATTTCCATTCTGTCACGGTCATACTTCTCGCATTCTAGTAATACATGCTCTACCGTCTCATCCTCTCCCATGTCACACATCTGGCACACTTTGCTGCGGGACTCTGACCATCTGTAGTTCCTTGCATTCACATCCATACACTGTGCCCTAGCTCGGAAGAGAAGATCACCACCCAGGCTTCCATCATACCACCTTACATACATTGGGGCCTCTTTCTCTCTGTACCATTCCAAAGTCTTCTTTCGTTCCATCTCAGTCTTCCACTTACTTAGTCCCACACCTTTCACTGTTTTGTCTATCTCGCTTTTCCACCTTTTCACATCCCACTCTAACCCTTCTCTACTTCTGTTCATCACCTTCCATTCATACAACCATTCTCTCCCTTCACAAAATTTATGCACCCACCTAACGAGCATGCCACTCCTGTCTACCATGTTCAGACATTTCTTCTCCCATTTACTTCTCCTTACATTCCACAAATACACCTTCCGTGCAATTCTTGTATTCTCCATTCGTTCCAGCCTAACTTTATATCTCACAGTTGCCTTTATCTGTCAAGTCAGGCCTTTGTATCGGCAGCTCCTATGAGGGTGATAAGAAAAAAAATGGAAAGCACGCAGAAAAAAATAAAATAAGAGATGCATACTCTAATTACACGCCCTAGTTTCTCGATCTCGCATACCACATTTTCTCCAGAAACTCTTTCACCACGTCAATCATCCGTTCACTCGTCTCCCCAAACAGTCCCAGCAACAACACCATCCATTCCCTTCCAATTCTTTCAATCAGTCTTCCACTTACCCAGTCCCACACCTTTCACTGTTTTGTCTATCTCACTTTTCCACTTTCTCACATCCTACTGTAACCCTTTTCTACTTCTGTTCATCACCTTCCATTCATACAACCATTTTCTCCCTTCACAAAATCTATGCACCCACCTAACCAGCATGCCACACCTGTCTACCATATTCACACATTTCTTCTCCAACTTACTGCTCCTTACATTCCACAAATACACCTTCCGTGTAATTCTTGTATTCTCCATTCGTTCCAGCCTAACTTTATATCTTAAAGTTGCCTTTATATGTCTCTGTACTATTCAGTAATCACATGGACAGAGATCCAGTACATTATGATAAAAAAAAATTAACGACAATGACGAATATGATGATGATGATGATAATGTATGTATGTATGTATGTATGTATGTACTTAGATAAGTGACTTTGTATACCCGATGAAAACGGTGATTTGATTTGTTTATCCTGATGATTACGGTGGTGGTAGTGGTTGCCTGGCATTGTGTGAAGGCGCCTTAAATAAGGAAGGAATAGGTGATATAATTAAGGATTTTTTATTTTATTTTATTTTTAAAATCATTATTATTTGTTCATTCAAAAAAAAAATTTAATGTAGTGCCTCTTGTCATAATTGATTTATTATTACATCTCTCTCTCTCTCTCTCTCTCTCTCTCTCTCTCTCTCTCTCTCTCTCTCTCTCTCTCTCGCTCTCGCTTCTCGCTCTCGCTCTCGCTCTCGCTCTCGCTCTCGCTCTCTCTCTCTCTCTCTCTCTCTCTCTCTCTCGCTCTCTCTCTCTCTTCTCTCTCTCTCTCTCTCTCTCTCTCTCTCTCTCTCTCTCTCTCTCTCTCTCTCTCTCTCTCTCTCTCTCTCTCTCTCTCTCTCTCTCTCTCTCTCTCTCTCTCTCTCTCCTCTCTCAATAAATTTTACTGATACTCGTAAGAATTAAAATCTTTTCCTTAATTTTGTAAACGTCCATAAATGTAATGGTACACACACACACACACACACACACAACACCACACACACACACACACACACACACACACACACACACATTATATAACATTAAAATCATTGGTGATCACTATATTAATGATGATAATGATAATGATAATGGATGATTACTTAATTAAAAAAAGAATATATTAGCAATTATTTTAACCAACGTATAATAGACTAATATATCTTTTCCTCTTTCTCTTTATATTTCACAAAGTAATTAGTTAACACACCTTTTACATTACCTGATGCATTTTGAGAAGGTTTTCTTAATTATATTTCTTGCTACCGCCCACCAAGCAGCTGCCCCAAGATATCAGCAGTGCCATGGAGGACCTAAGTCACCTGCTGGACTCCTTATCAATCCCCACACCTCACATCATCCTCACTAGGGACTTTAACTTTCATTCTTAAAGTGGCACTAAGGAACTGTAACTGAGAGCACACTTAGCGATAAGTGTCAAGCTGAATTACTCCTAAATCCAGCAAACTGCACATTCCTTATTGAGGTAATGAATGTACCAACCAGGGCCAACAACATTCTTGACCTGCTCTTTACCAATAACAATGATGCAATAATAAGGCAGTGCTTACAGGTACGGCAGCCTACGTGCCTAAACTTTTGGGTAATATAATATAAAAGTTTATATAACTGAACCTAACCAAACCAAACCGTACCTAACCATAGCCTAATGAATGCCGTATCCTCATAGTGCTCCCTTGTAGATACGGAAGGTGCCTAACTTTTGGGTAAAAACTTATATAACCGAACCAAACCGTACGTAACATAACATAATCAACCTAACATAACTTGAAAGATGCTTTATCAGGTCAATAATAAAGCACAAGCCGTAGGAATCAAAGTATATATACTATATCAACAGTATATATACTTTGGTAGGAATAGCAGATGAATAGCGGATGACAAAGCGATACGACTGCCGTATCTCTAAGCACTAAGGTAAGACAAGATAAGGTAAGGCCGTCACATACTATTACTTTGTTTACTTACCTCAGGTGTGTTTAAGGTGTGTCCAAGCAGGTGTTCAGGTGTGTTCAAAACACGTGTGTGCCAGTGGTGATTGGCTCCAGTGTGTGTGTGTGTGTGTGTGTGTGTGTGTGTTGTGTACGTGACACACACACACACACGCGCGCGTCTTAACACTTCTTGGAATACATTTAACACTACATTAGTTAAATAAACTCCTTTACACATTATCAAAACATATATATAACACCTCAAATATACCTTCGGAAATTCTGGATATTAGGTCCGTGTCGCGTACAAACACGAAACTCACATATCATGTAGAAGACTCGGTAATCGTGCCGTAAACGAAATGGAAAAAAGAAAGAGCACATGCCATTAGCAAACTATCAAGAGGAGAAAGAGAAAGGGAAAGCTGGAAAATATTGAAAGAAAATTTAAGACCTCTGGATGAAAAAAAACATCAAACTGAAAGGAAAGAAAGGAGAAACGGAAAAGGAAGGAGAAATCAAAGAAATTATACAGGACTCCTGGAAAGACATTATACAAAGAACGACAAAAGAGGACACAACAATAAAATCCATCAACTCAGAAAGGCATAATGCAACAGAGGAAATACTAACAAAAGAAGAGGTAACACAGGCCATAAAGAAGATGAAAGACAGGAAGGCTGCAGGGTGTGACGACATAGTGGCAGAACTCATAAAAAGAGGAGGAAAAGTGAAGACTGTGTTACATAACATCTTCTCAGAAGCATTTGAAACAGGACAGATACCAGAGGACTGGCGAAAGAGACGAGTAGAACTAATCCACAAGGGAAGAGGAGAGGAAAAGACAGAGATTGGAAACTACAGGCCAATAAGTATAATAAACATACTGAACAAGCTTCCTTCCTCCTCCTCCTACACAAATTCACACCCAAGTATTTGCTCTCTTCCTCTCCCATTCCTTTCCTTCCTCCTCCTCCTACACAAATTCACACCCAAGTATTTGCTCTCTTCCTCTCCCATTCCCTTCCTTCCTCCTCCTCCTCTTCCTTACCTTCTGTACAAACTCTTCACTCTGGTCTGAGATGAATTTCCTTGGTGGTCCTTGCCTAAACCCGGGTGTCTGCAGGGCTGAGGTCAGGTCAGGTCAGATACAGTGGTGTCACGCAGAGGTACAGACACCGTGTACTAAGTAAACATGTCTATGATGACGGCAAAAAAGGCGTTACCCCGACCCGATGACATGAACTGACCTACCATGTCTACACTCACCACCTGGGGAAATAGGTCACAATGGGAAATTAGGTCAGTAAGGGAAATAGATCAATAAAGGGTGTGGAAAACTAGGTCATTAGGGAGGGTGGGGAAAAATAGGTCACAAAGGAAAATTAGGTCAGTAAGGAGGAAAACTAGGTCACTAAAGAGAGGAAAACTAGGTCACTAAGGGTAGTAGTTCAATAAGGGAAATATGTCACTAAAGATAATTAGGTCACTAAGGAATAGGTTACTAAGGAAATCTAGGTCACTAAGGGAAATAGGTCACTAAAGGGAGGAAAAATAGGTCACTAAAGGGAGGAAAAATAGGTCACTAGAGAGAGGAAAAATAGGTTACTAAAGGGAGGTTTGAGGTTTGTAAAAGGTATAGGTAATTTTTTTTTTAGAGGGAAGATAATTTCAAGATGTATTATATAAACCAGATATATACAATAAAATAAAATATAATATAAATACAATATGTTAAACTGATACTATTTATGAACAAAGATGATGGATTTAACAGTGTGTGTGTGTGTGTGTGTGTGTGTGTGTGTGTGTGTGTGTGTGTGTGTGTGTGTGTGTGTGTGTGTGTGTGTGTGTGTGTGTGTGTGTGTGTGTAACTTTTACGTAACACTCACCTCCCAAGGCTCGGTGACTTGCACAAATCTATGGATGGGATGATTTAGTTTGCTGAACTCACACGCTTTGCATTGAACAATCTGTAAGAATACAATCATAACAATAACATTAAGAAAAGCAACATTAATATTACTTTTATACATAATCTTTAACAATACAATTAAACAAAGAAAAACAAAGAAAACAAAGGAATCACACACCATGAAGAAAAGCAAAACTAATAATCTTTTCACACACAGAACACAAGGAACTTTATATATTCTCAGCACAAGGAGGAGGAAACATAATTATAATTGAAAGAAAGTCAAATATTAACATTATAATTCATACACAGAACACAAGGAACTTTATATATTATCAGCACAAGGAGGAGGAAACATAATTATAATTGAGAGATAGTAAAAGATAGTAAGATATTAACAACATCACAGAAAGTCAATTCAAAATAATGACGTAATTATATTCTCAGCCCAAGGAGGAAATATAATTATAATTGAAAGATAGTAAGATATTAACATTGTAAATCCATTGAAAGTAGCATCACAGAAAGTCAATTCAAAATATTTAAAAGTATTTATAATCTCTGTCCTGAAAAGACTATATGAAAACATTAATACTGTATTGTGTTATGCATTGAACTTAACCTAACCTAACCTAACTTAACCTAACCTAACTTCCCTTACCATGGCCACCACATCCTCCACCCTAATGGTCCAGTAGTACTTCTCTGAGAGTCTCTTCAGTGTCTTGGTGCGGCCTGGGGAGGGAGGACGTAAGGCTCACTCTATCACACACACACACCTATAAGCAACAATAATAGTGTTCATAATATACATTAATATACATCTTATAAACATCCGACCTTTTAATAAATAAGTGTTGAAGATATGTAACAAAGATTGAACCCAAGTTAGAAGGAAGAAAGATTGGAAAGATTTGGTTGTTATTCTTGGAGGAGAGAAAAGCCATCCTACTACATCCTTCCCTCTCTTCCCTTCCTCCTACTACATCCTTCCCTCCCTCTCTCCTACCACACACATACCCTCCCTCCCTCTCTCCTACCACATACACCCTCCCTCCCTCCTACCACATACACACACCTCTCTCCCTCCCTCCCTTCTTCCTAGCCACACCCTCTCTCTCTCCTCCATATACACACCCTCCCTCCTCCTTCCTCCTACCACACACCCTCCATCCTTCCCTCCCTTTCTCCTACCACACACACACCTACCCTCCTTCCCACACACACACACACACCTCTCCTCCTACTACCACACCCTCCCCACTTCCCTCCACACACACACACACACACACACACACACACACCTCTCCCTCCTACTACCAGACCCTCCCCACCTCAAACCATACACACACCCTTCCTCCTTCATACCACACACACACACACACACACACACACACACACACACACACACACACACACACACACACACACACACACACACACACACACACACACAGACACACACACACACACACACACACACACACACACACACACACACACACACACACACACACCACAGTGTTCTCCAGTCTTGGACATAACGTGACACTCTTCAAAGGCCTTGTTCTTCTCGTTAGTGTACAGAACGCGCCGCATCTCTTGCCTGTCCTTGCCTATGTAGTAAAGTGTGTTGTCTGCAAAGGAAGGAAGGGAAAGAAAAAAATTAATATATAAAATAACTACAAAACATCTATTTATATTTTTTTATATTATATTATCTACAAAGCATATATATGTTTTTTTATTTCTATACAACTGTCCATTACAAACCCATAAAAACACTTACTTTCAGTAATAAACTTTTAGCAGACTTCCTGATTCCATTCTTCTCTGTGATATGAACTGAGGGAAGGTAAGTGCCAGTCTCCATCTAGTGCCGGATCTGA
>JAPQNM010001705.1:0-12500 GCA_029783475.1 Metacarcinus magister | reverse complement strand
AAGGTGTACGTGGACGGCTTCGGGAACTGCTGAATGGCTTCACACTTCGTGTAGAGTGGAGCGATGCCTGCTGGAGTTACAGTGTGGCCAAGGAAGGTGAGAGAGGTGACACCGAACTCAGACTTGTCCACATTGATCTGTACGCCATAGTCTTGTAAGCGGGTGAGGACTTGGTGAAGGTGTTGTCGGTGTGAGGCTTCATCTGGGCTCGCGATGAGTAGGTCGTCGATGTCCGCGAAGCAGAAGGGCAGGCCTCGAAGAACCTCGTCGATGAAACGTTGGAAGGACTGGGCCGAATTCATGAGTCCAAAGGGCATTCTAACGTACTCAAACAGACCCAAGGGCGTGATGATAACGGTCTTCGGGATGTCGTCAGGGTGTACTGGAATCTGATGAAAGGCCTTGACGAGGTCTATGCGTGAGAAGATGGTGGAGCCAGCGAGTTGGGACGAGAACTTCTGGATGTTTAGCACAGGGTATCTGTCCATATGGGTGTGAGAGTTGAGGGCACGGTAGTCTCCACAGGGCCGTATGTCGCCGTTCTTCTTGGGGACGACGTGGAGGGCTGATGACCAGTTGCTGCTGCTGGGCCGCACAATACCTTGGCGCATTAGAGACTCGAACTCGGCCTTGGCTTGACGGTAGCGTTCTGGAGCTAAGCGACGGGCCTTGGCATGTACTGGTGGTCCTGTTGTCTCAATGTGATGCGTGACGTGGTGTTTGGCGGGCACGCTGGCTGAGTAAGGCTGAGTCAGCGAAGGGAAAGACTTAAGCAGGCCAGCGAACTGGTGGTCCTTTTGGATGACAGCGAGGTTCATGCTGTGACCTGGCGCTGATCGTGCTGTGGAGGAGATGGAGGTGAGTGGGTCAACCAATTTTTGACCTTTGACGTCCACCAAGAGGTTGAAGTGCCTCAGAAAGTCCGCTCCGAGAATTGCTTGCGTTCGAAGGAACGTCGGAGGTAGAGGTTCAGTTGCAAGGTGCGCCGTGTGTAGACAGGTATTTTGGTCCCGTTAGCGGCGAAGAGATGCAAGATTGGAGGTAGGGTTCGTAGATTGGCGGTCACGGGGATTATACTGACATCGGCGCCGGTATCAATCAGGAACTTTATGTTGGAGCAACTGTCGTGAAGGTGGAGCAGCGCTGAGGGTTGGCGAGCAGCGCGCTGCACTGATACTCGCCCTTTTAGTTTGACGCCCTGTATGAACATGGGGCGGCACACTTCGAAGCTCTGTCGCCGAAGTTGTTGTGGTACCAGCAGAGTCCTGGGCTTCTCGAGCGGGGACGGTACTGGCGTTGTTGAGGAGTGGGGGAGCGGGGATGGCGCTGGCGGTGTTGAGGAGTGGGGGAGCGGGACCGTTGGCGGTCGTGGAATTGCCTTTTGAGGGAGGTGACCTCAGTCGTGAGCTGGGATACCAGCTTGGTGAGCTGAGCGAGCTGAGTGTTGTCCTGGTTTGTGACTGAGGACACTGAAGAAGCCTGTGGTGTAGGAATGGTTGCCGTAAGGTCGTCTGCTAACTTAGCGATGGCATCAGGGTCTAGGCTGTCCTTGACGCTGAAAAGAGCGAGCTGTGTAGCAGGAGGCAGATGTTCATAAAACAGCTGTTTGAACAACTCGGGGTCAAAAGCGCTGTATTTGTCTCCGAGTAGCTGCTTCATGCGAAGCAGTAGGTCTGTAGGCTTCTCATCACCCAACTCCTCCTTGGAGAACAGCTCTTTGAGGCGGGTGGCAATAGAAGACTGAAGTTTTGAGAGTATAGCAGTCTTCAGGTCTTCATAGGGCGTGGTGGAGGTGGAAGCTTTTGAGATGACGTCAGAGACTTGTGGAAGGACGTCAGGAGGCAGGAGGCTAACAGCATGGGTGAACTGGGTGAGGCTGTTGGAGATTTTGGATGTCTTAAATCCGCACTCCAAAATAGCGAACCACATAGACGGGTTCTGTGGGCAGAAGGGTGGCGATCAGAGTGCCACTGCTGCTGCAGTGTGGAGGTCGTCGTTGTCGGGCATGGTGAGGTCAAGTGGGGTTGAACTGAGTGGCAAAGGTGCTGGCGTGAACGGGCCAGGGGCCACGGTAGCTCGGGGAACGAACCACAGTTCACACTAGTGACACTGGTGTATAAACACGCCCCATGCAGGGCACCTTGGTGGACACTAAGGCACTGAGTGTCCGGGAAGGCACTGTAGGTAATTAATCCACGGGAAAGTATAGTAATCCATAGGGTGGTGAGCACTGAACACAGGTGAGAGCACTATTAATCCACGTTGGAGTAGAGTAATCCATCGGGCGATGAGCACTGAACACAGGTGGGATCACTATGCACTGTAGGAAAGTAATCCATGGGAGAGTAGAATCCACAGGGTGATGAGTGGCGATGGTGAAGATCACTTTAACGCCGCGAGGTGGTAGGGCAGGGATTGCACTGAGGGCGCAGAGGGGTGTGTTGAGGACACATGATGGCGCAAGAAGGCGTCAGGGGGTGTAGAGGCCGCGCATGCGTGCGCATTAGGCCGCTGAAGACGCAATAGGGCGTCTGGGGGAGCAGGGCATAAGACCGTGCCGATGACGCAGTGAGGGCGTCTGAGGGGGATGGAGGCCGCGCATGCATGCGCATTAGGCCGCTGAAGACGCAGTGAGGCGTCTGAGGGGGCACAGAGGGTGCCAGGGTAGGTGGGAGGGGGAACCTTACAAGTGACAGACAGCTACACAAGTGTGTAGAATATTCCCGTCCGTCGGCTCATTCTCACGAACCCCATAATGGAGGTGAGACTTTTTGCCTTGGGAGTGTAAAAGCGAATGAGTCTGTAAGACCCAGGCCTTCACACTAGGAACATGTGCTCTTTGTTTAGCACAGGCAGTATGTCACTGTTTGACCTTAGCTCACTCTTGGGTCACCAATTGTAGCATTGTGAGCTTGTGAGTGTTTGTAGCTATTTGGTCCACTGGATAATGAGAGTACTCAGATCCAGTTAAGGTTATTTATTATACAAAAAATATAGACTGTACATAACACGTGCTGAGGAGCTGCTGAACATGGTTTTTGAAATTGCCACTGTTTGTGGACAGTGCACGTCAAGTTGATGGGTGTGCGTTGGTTTGCAGCGCAATAAAATATATAATAATACAATAATTTGATAAAACGAAAAACATAAATAAAGAACATATAATGAGTATAATGAATATTGAAAAATACGATAAAAATAAAGTTGTAATAGTATGGGCTGCGCGACCCACGTACCAGGGAACGGGTATATCACGTTCTCTATGGTATGTAGGGGGAGGTTGCTACAACGTGACACAGGGAATGGTTTCCCATCAAGGTCTTTTAGAGTGAGCATTGCTTAAGCTTCGGATTCCGAGTCAACAATGACTAGGAGAGATCTGTCAGGCCGTGTGTGGAAGGTTACCCTTCCCACCTGTCTTTGGATGCATTTTTGAAATTGTAAAGTGTTTGACTTTGACCAACACTCCTGCCCCGGTGACGGCTCTGGCCGTTACTCCCGCCCCTGTGTCGGCTACGGCCGTTACTCCCGCCTTGGTGTCGGCTCCGGCCGTCACTCCTACCCCGTTGTCGGCTCACGCCGTCATCACTGCTCCTGCTGCTGTGGCCACCTCACTGGCCACTGGGCTAGGAAAGACTGCAAGGCGATTGTCCACTGCCTCCACTGCTCTAGCCACTGCCATTAGGCAGGGTAAGAGCAAGAAGGATACTGGTGTTGGGAGGGTCTCCTCTAGGGGCCTCCCCACGCACCGTTAATTTTAATATTTTTAATATTTTACAGTGGAACCTTCGTGGGTTGAGAGGAAATTGGGAGGAGCTCAGTCTACTCCTGCGAAGACACCAGCCGGTCTGTGTCTGTCTGCAGGAGACTATGATTGGTTCGTCCTCCCATCCTACACCCAGGGGTTACTCTGGCTTTTACTCTCCTCATGATCGCGCGCAAGGCCATCATGGTGGAACAGCAATTTTTTTAGATAACTCACGCGGCATTGCTTTTACCTCTTTTAATATTGTCTCCCCCCTGCAGCTGGTGGCTGTCCAGCTCCACCTCAGGAGAACATACACTGTCTGCTCTTTATACCTCCCTCCCAATACTCCAGTAGACAGAGAGGACTTCGTTTCCCTAGTCCAGCAATTGCCTTCCCCGTTTATTCTTTTAGGAGATTTTAATGGTCGGCACACCCTGTGGGGAGATACACTTATCAACCACAGGGGAGCAATGATTGCCACTGTGGTTGAAGCCTTAGATCTAGGTATTTTTAACACCGGTGACCATACACACTACCACATCCAGACAGACACCACCTCGGCTCTAGATTTATCATTGTGTTCTCCTGACACCCTACTTGACTTCACATGGAGCGTCACAGGAGATCTTTGTGGGAGTGACCACTACCCTATACTCCTGTCTTCTCCCGACGTCCTCCCCTTACCCCGTGTCCCCCGCTGGCGGCTAGACCGCGCTGACTGGGGACTTTTTAAACAACTTGCCATAGTTGACTGCGAGGTTGATGAGTTTTTAGACATAGACAGCGCTGTCGAGTATTTTACATCTATACTCCAGCGAGCTGGTGAGCTTTCCATCCCTCAGACCACAGGGGTTTACCAAGCGCCGACCGGTCCCCTGGTGGTCTGATGAGTGTAGACAGGCAGTGACTGAGCGTCGTCGAGCTTTTGGTAGGTACCGTCGACATAAAACCGAATTTTTCCGGGGACAATACAGACTGGCTAGAGCTAAGGCTCGCCGAGTCCTCAAGGATGCTCGCCGTAAGTCCCTTGCATCTTTTGTCTCCACATTGAACGTGCAGACACCTATGTCGCAGGTATTCAAGCGCGTGCGGAAGATAGCAGGAAAGTTCTCTCCAGGCTCGCCTCCGGTCCTCCATGTCAACGGGGATAAGGTATCTAACAGCCAGGCGGTAGCCAACACACTCGCTGAGACTTTTTCTATGGTGTCCAGCCGGGCCTCGAGATCTCCAGCAGTGCGTCGCCAGTTTGAGGCAGACGAGGCTCGCCAACTAGACTTTTCATCTCGTGGGGGTGAAAACTACAATGTCCCTTACTCTCCACCGGAACTGCGTTCAGCTTTATCTTCCTGTAAGGACTCTTCCCCAGGGGCGGATAACATTACATATTCAATGATCCGTCACCTAAATTCTGGATCACTGTCCTTCCTCCTAGGATTATTTAATAGGATGTGGAGTGACGGATACGTACCACCCTCCTGGAAGTCTGCTATAGTCATACCAATCCCCAAGCCTGGAAAGGACGCCTCACTCCCCCTTAGCTATCGACCCATTGCCCTTACCGTTTGCATGATTAAAATTTTCGAGAAGATGATTAACACTCGTCTAGTCTGGTTCCTTGAGAAGGGTGGCCATCTTTCGGCAGTACAGTGTGGTTTTCGTCGATCTCGCTCTACTCTAGACGCTCTTCTGCGATTAGAAAAAACTATCTGCCAAGCTTTTGCTTGCAGGCAGCGGGTTGTGAGCGTCTTTTTCGACCTTGAAAAGGCATACGACACCACCTGGAGGTATGGCATTCTACGAGCTCTCCATACGGTTGGACTCAGGGGTCACCTCCCTCTGTTCCTCCGGTCTTTTTTACAGGACCGTACTTTTAGGGTGAGGGTGGGCACTGCTCTTTCTAGCTCTTTTGAGCAAGAAGAAGGAGTCCCACAAGGTAGTGTCCTCAGTGTCACTCTATTCAGCGTTGCCATCAATAGCATCACCGAGTGCGTCCACCGGGACTTTCGATGCACGCTATACGCGGATGACTTTTCCCTCTCCTACGCTTCCACTCGTCTCGATGTGGCCGAGCGACACATCCAGTTGGCTCTTGGCCGGGTCACCCGTTGGGCCGATAGTCATGGTTTTAACTTTTCCCCCACAAAGACGGTTGCTATGCTTTTCTCTCGAAGCAGAGGTGATTTTAGGGATCCAGACCTATACCTCTATGGCAGGAGACTGCCAGTAGTTGAAACGACTCGATTCTTGGGCTTAATATTTGACAGACGCCTTACATGGTTGCCACACCTGCGGGACCTGAAAGCGGCTTGCCAGCGACGGATGTCCTTGCTCCGTTTTCTTTCCCATGTGTCTTGGGGAGCTGACCGCACCATTCTCCTCCGTTTATATCACTGTTTCGTTCTGTCCAAGTTAGATTACGGTTCCCAAGTCTACGCCTCAGCCACATCCCCTCGCCTTCGTACTCTCGACTCTGTACATCACGGTGGAATCAGACTGGCGACGGGCGCCTTTCGGTCTTGTCCAATCCCCAGTCTACTCGTAGATGCAGGAGTGTTACCCCTCGACCTTCACCGTCAGACTCAGATGGCACGTTTGTGGTTCAGATGCCAAAGTCTCTATGGTGATCCCACTTACAGTGCTGTGACGGACACTTCACGGGACGCCACTTACACCCAGCACCCGCACTTCCCAAAGCCTTTTGGCTTTCGGGCTCGTGGCGTGATTGAAGAGTTGTCCCTTCCTCGCCCTGCCATAGCTGTCCCACGATTATTGCCTGTCCCGCCGTGGAGGCGGCTGGCAGTATCGTATTGCCGTTACATGCCGGCTAACAAGAGTGCTATGTCGGAGCATGCTGCGAGGACTTTGTTCACCGATCATGCCTCCGTACATGAGGGTTGCACGCCCATTTTTACTGACGGCTCCAAATCCGATGCAGGCGTCGGATTTGGAGCGGTCTTCCCTGATTTTACCCGGTGCGGCAGTCTACCCCCCTGTACATCAATTTTTACCGCAGAGCTGTGGGCCATTTTAGTAGCGATAAAATCTCTTTTTACCTTGAATGTTGGAGGTTTTGTTATTTTTTCCGACTCCAGAGCAGCTTTGTCAGCCCTTGAGGATTTTAATAACGTACATCCAATAGTCTCAGAAATTTTCAACTGGCTCGTACTAGCAGCCCGTCGTGGGCACAGAATTACTTTTTGTTGGGTACCAGCCCATGTCTCTGTTAAAGGGAACGAGAAGGCAGATGAGCTAGCTAAGACTGGCGCCTCACGTCAAGTCACTACCTGCCCCGTCCCTCACAGAGACCTGTTTCCCACAATTCGAGCTGCTATTGTTCTAGTTTGGCAAGAGAGATGGAATGCCAATAGAGCTACCTCCAAGATGGGTGCAATTACCGCAAGGGCTGTGAGCCCCTGGTCTTATGCGCACGTCCGAGGCCGCTGCCGTGAGACAGCATTGGCCCGTCTACGGACGGGCCATACCCGCCTCACCCATGGTTTCCTCATGTCCCGGGGAGTTGAGCCCTATTGTGATGATTGCTTAGTTCCCCTGACTGTGCGGCACTTGCTGGTCGAGTGCCCCAGTCTGAGGGAACTGCGAGAGCAGTACCTCGCCCAGTGTCGGAGCAGAGATGGGAGTTTCTCTCTCTCTCTGGTGCTGGGGGAGGAGGCACTCTCCCCGGGACATGAAGTATTAAAATTCCTACAGGAAAGTGGCTTTCTCCACCTCCTGTAGATTTATTTTTCTTTTTAAGTAGTATTTATGTAGCTTTTTAATTTTTAGTTTTTTTTTTTTACGGTGCCAAATGACCTCGATGTTGCGGCACCATGATCTATTGTCACCAATCAATCAATCAATCTCCTCCTTCCCCATCACCCCTTCCCCATCCTTCACCTCCCACCCTCACAGCTACATCTACTAGAAAATCTCCTCCTGACTATCCTTTACCTCTTGGAGTCTCGTGAATCCCTGTTACATAATTCCTTAATTCAAAATCCCTCCTGCTCAGATACTGCCCTTATTTCTATAAATATTAATTTTGATCCCTCCACCTCTCCTAATCCCATTACTCCTATCCCTACCATTATTACAACTCGTTAATTTTCTTTCATTCATTATTCAACAATGTCCATTCTCCAGTGGAATATCCGTGGTTTATGCTCCCATAGAAATGACCTCCGCTACTTACTCTCTATCTATGAACCTCATGTTATATGCCTTCAAGAAACCTTTTTGATTCAACCACCCACACCAATCCCTAATTACCACTTCATCTATTCTCCTCAAGCTATTGCTGCTGCTTCTATTCTTATCCATCATAACACACCCTATACTTACCTCAACATTGCCACCACTATTCCTTATACTGTGGTACAGGAAGTCTTTGTTATACGATAGCTCGGTTTACGTTAAATTCGCAGATACGATACTAGCCAATTAGTACCCTTTTTTCGATTTACGATATTTGATTCGTAGTTATGATATTAAAAAAAGGCGCCAAAATCGGCGTGGCGAGTTGGGCGTGGCCAAATCGGCGTGGTGGCGCATGCAGCGCCACCACGCCGCTACGCTACATGCGGCCAACTCCGACAACTAGTCATTCCCGCGCCACCATTACAAACACAATGAAACCTTGTGCCAAACAGTCAACGATCTCGACGTTCTTCAAACATGCCAGCCCATCAACATCAGCTGGACCATCCACTTCAACAGAGCAATCAACTTCATGTTTTGAATCGCCCGCCTCAACCTCGACCTCCACCTCACCGCCTACGTCGCCCGCATCAGCTGATAAGATGATTGCATAATTATATTCTTTTCTTTATTCTTTTCTTTATTTTCTTTATTATTTACATTCAATTTGTTTATTTTTACACTAAGGTATGTCTTTATGTATGTATCTGAACCTGAAGGAGTGACTTTGGCAATGTGCTGGAACGCATCCCTATCTAATACATGTAAAAATGGTTCGGTATACGCTATTTCGGTTTACGATAGGGTTTCAAGGAACGCATTGCTATCGTAAAACGAGTACTTCCTGTACCAATCTTCATTCAACGTTGGATTACTATTGTTTGTTTATTTCTCACCTTTCCATCCTATTGATTATGATAACCTTCATGATCTAATATCTCCACTTCCCTCCCCATTGATGATAGTTGGCGACATTAATTGTGGACAAACGCTATGGGGGGATTCAGTAGTGAATTCCCGACAACACTCACTTGAGTGTTATCTGTCTGCCTCTAACCTTTCTATTCTCAACTCAGACCGTTCTACACATTTATATATAAGAACTCAATCCTTTTCTTGCTTAGATTTATCCATATGCACCCCTCCCCTCAGTCTGTATTTTAAGTTATTTTTGTGTAACTGTCTTGAGTGCCACATTTACTTCAATCCCCTGCACCTCTAGACCTTTTACATCCAAATGTGTTCCTTGGTGGAGCCTAGACTGCACCAGAGCCTTATGTGTAAAATGTGCTGCCTGGTGTAGTTTTCGCCGAAATTGCAACACACCTGGACACCTCTCAGCTTTCATTTCTTTCAAAAGATCTTCTGCCGTTTTTAGAAAAAAACTATAAGCATCTCAAAAAACATAAGTTGGCGAAATTATATTTCCTCTATAACATCAAACTCACCACTTTCAGCTATATGGAGACGTATACATAAGATTTCAGGTAAACACCCACCCTCTTCTGCACCTGTACTACACATTAATAATGAACACATTGCCGATCCACTTCTGGTACCTAATGAGCTAGGCTCATTTTTTAGCAAAATCATTAGTGGATCTCATCTCCCTTCACAATTCACTAATATTAAATTGACAGCTGAACAAAACCCGATAACCTTCTCCCAATCATCCACAGAGTCTTATAATACTCCTTTTTCCTCCCTTGAACTAACATCAGCCCTTAAATCCTGCCACAACACCTGTCAAGGTCTTGATGGTATCCATAACCTTATGCTTCAACACCTACCACCACTTGGGGGAGGCGGTGGTCTAGTGGCTAGCGGTCGGGCATACCAGCTCAGGGTCCCGCGTTCGAGCCTCGGCACGGGCTGACCACTTTTCTTCGTTACTACCGCCGAGTGGCCTAAGATCACCTACATGCTGCCATAACAACATCCTCGCCGGGACTGCAACGTTATATGCGCGAGGAGCTTCCGCTGGCAGCATGAGCCTTTCAATAAGAAGAAACAAGGCGTCACTTAAAAAATCTAACCCGCGCTACTAACGGGTGGAGGCCAACCATCTAAGGTCTCCCTGAAGCCTACCGGCGCTATGGGTAAAACTATCCTTACCTTTCTTAATAGAAATTTTTAATAGAATCTGGAGGAAAGGAGATTTTCCTGCTACATGGTGAGAAGCCCTTATCATCCCCTTCCTCAAACCAAAAAAATCCGGTAATCTCCCACAAGATTACCAGCCTATTGCTTTGACCAGCTGTTTATGTAAACTTTTAGAAAGAATGGTAAATACACGCCTAATGTGGCTCTTAGAGTCAAAATCTTTTATTTTATCATCACAATTCAGATTTTGATGAGCTAGGAGTACTGCAGATCCACTTGCACACCTAGAAAATTACATATTAACAGCCTTTGCCCGTAAGCAATCCGTCCTCGCAGTATTCTTTGATTTAGAAAAAGCGTACAATAATACCTGGAGATATCATATACTCCATCAACTATCCTCCCTCAAAATTATTTGTAACATGGGTGTATTTATCAAATCTTTCCTTCATAATCGCACTTTTCGTGTCCGAGTTGCCTCATCCGTCTCTTCCTCCTATACCCAATATGAAGGTGTCCCTCAAGGATGCGTTCTTAGCACCACCCTATTTCTTATTGCCATTAACAACATCATAGCTTCATTACCAATAGGTGTAAGATCATCCCTCTATGTAGATGACCTTGCCATCTATACCTCTGGCTCATCCCCCTCAACACTCCAACAGATTATACAATATGCTATATCAAATATTTATTCTTGGGCCACTAATCATGGTTTCAGATTTTTAACTACTAAATCATATTCAATTTTCTTCACCCGCTCACATACAGTAACTGCACCCTTGCTTTATAAACTCTATGAAAATCAATTAGAATCCCGCTCCTCAGACAAATTCCTAGGCCTCATATTTTACCATAAACTTACCTGGAAAGAGCACATTGAAACCATAAAACAAAATGCTGTCCGACGCCTCCAACTTCTAAAAACTCTTTCCCATATATTTTGTGGTGCAGATAGGAAAACACTTCTCCATCTACATGTTTCCTTAATACTCTCCACTCTTGATTATGGATGTCATATTATATACTCTTCAGCTTCTGCCACTCTCTTAACCTCACTTGACCCAATCCATCACTTAAGATTACGCCTCGCTCTTGGCGCTTTTTGATCTTCCCCAGTGGAAAGCCTGTACACAGAATCAGGCTTACCATCACTTTCCCGATGCCGTACTCTCCTTTCCCTTCAAAGTTATGTCAGACTACATCTGTTTTCCACCTCTAAGATCACTATTCCACAAGCTCTTCAAAGTAGTTTCTCCTCCCATCCATGACTACCACGACCACTTTCTGTTTGTATGCAATCCCTTCTCTCTCACTCCCCATTTCTTGATTTAAATCTACTCCCTTTCAATACCCATTAATTTCCACCATGGCTTATACCCATCCCTTAATTTGCTCTTCTGCCCTTCCTAATTCTTCCAAGTCTGATACACCAAATTACATCTTACGAACCCTTTTTCTTGAACACTTTACTAATCATAATAATTGCACCCTGGTATATACTGATGGCTCTAAATCACAATATGGCTCTGGTTTTGCCGTTCTGTTCCCCTCTCAATACTTCCAGTTCCAATTACCAAGAGTGTCCAGTGTTCTTACCACTGAGCTATATGCTATTCTCTTTGCCTTAAGAAAGCTCCTTTCCTACTCATCTTCATCCTTTGTAATTTTTACACACTCTCAAAATTTCCTCTCCCAACTACGTTCCCTCTATACTATTCAGCCTTTAGTTCGTGAAATCCAATAGAGGCTATTTCGCCTTTATGCCCGTAAAAAGTCTGTCTGTTTTTGTTGTGTTCGAAGCCTTGCTGGAATTACCGGCAATGAACGTGTTGACTCACTGGCACATTCTACTACTATATTAGGATGCCATCGTTTCAGGAAAATTCCAACCTATGATTATTTCCATTCTTTTCGCTCCTTTCTATTTAGCCGTTGGCAATCCTTCTGGTCTGATCTCTCAAATAATAAACTTTGTGCAGTTAAATCATCCATCTCTCCTTGGTCAGACCCAGGCCACAAGAATAGACGGTGGGAGACTGCACTTGCACGATTACGTATTGGCCACACTAACCTCACTCACTCTTATCTTATGACACACTCTCCACCGACCCTTTGTATGACTTGTAATACCCTCCTCTCTGTACCCCACATTCTACTTCTCTGTCCTTGTTACACTGCTACACGAGCTACAGCTTTCCCTCACTTAAGTCACCTATCTCGACCTCCTCGCCTTAATGATATTCTTACACTCACTACGTTTCCACTTAGACAACATAATTTCCTTCCTACAACAAATACACATCCTCCATTTAATCTAATCCTTTGACCATAACTAATTGCTCTTTCCCTCCCCATAATTTGCCTTACCATCACCTCTACTATACCGTCTACCTTTTAGATTAACATAGCGCCATATCACCTTACATGTCTGGCGCTTGCTCCTTTTTACATT
>JAPQNM010001702.1:0-50216 GCA_029783475.1 Metacarcinus magister | reverse complement strand
AATAAACTTTATAAAACGTTAATTCAAAACACATCTAAATTTATCAGAAATATATAGCTTACCTGTAAGATAGGAAGGCATGTCAGAGGATGGTTGACTATTAGAAAGTTCAACTTCAGACCAGTCCTGCACCTCAGTGGATGTCATGTTGAAAGCCACGTTTCTGGACATTGTGGAGGGGTGGGATGAACCTGTTTCTTCATTATATGATGAACAGCTTGGTTGATGATCATCAGATTCTTGACTTTTTTCAGTTCAAAAGCATTCATAGGCTTGGATGGGCGTGACACACGGTTTGTGCCCCAGCCATTGTAGGCAAATAGTTCAGGATCAGGATAGGCACTTAAAGGACCATTTTCACCCCAGTTCACAAAGTGCAAGGAACATATCCTGTTAAAGCGTGTCGCCCTCCATGTGATTTCTCTTTTGCACCTTTGTTCCCACAGTCGCCTTCTATTTCGGTTTTTCTTGTGTGGAAATGCAGCCCATCCTCTTACATTTGCCATCCATGGAAATTTAACAACAATTTTTTTTTTGTCCGAATGGCAGTCTGCGACTGCACATGCATTGTATCTCATTCTTGCTATCAAATTTTGGTAGCAAGAGGCAGGAATACTGAACAGCTGTTTCACGCGCGGCAATGTTTACAGTCTTACGTCTGGCAGCGGGGTAGTGTGAACATGAAATTTATTATTTATTTGATATTGTAAAATACATGCATTTGTGACTGCTGCAATATTTCTTGTATCATATAGTAATCCACAAAGAAGGCAACCAACTTTTTTTTCCACATATCACGCTGGTATATTACTGTAATTGGGCTTTAAGCAAAACACGAATATATTCAATATTAAAAAGAAAATAAATCACCATATGGATGAAATCTAGTTAAAATGTGTTAGGAAATCACTAACCAATATAATAAAAAACATAGCAAAGTATGACAGTGTGTTCGATAGAAGTATAACACCATATAAGTGTACGTATTTTGAGGCTCGTTCACCCTCCGAGCGAAAATTCGGGGATCTCCAGCTGGCAACATGGCTTTGCTGGGAGATATTGGAGTCGCCTATTACCTTACTCATCCTGGTTACCTCATCTACCCTGCCAACATTCAAGGCCACTCTGCACCAATATGTTTAAGTATTATGATAAACGTCTTATAGTAAATGGAGGTTAAGGTACAAATTCCAGACCATATACATATTCACATGTTTGGTATGCCTGTGAATGCTGACTCATAAGAACATAAGATAAGAAATGAGGAGACTGCAAGAGGCCAGTTAATGACCTACACGAGGCAGCTCCTTGTCCCCCACCCTTGGAATAATCCAATATTTAGCCATCCCACCTGTCATCCCTATCCATACTCTGATCCAACCGTCTTTTAAAGCTACCTATTGACTCAGCACTTACTACGTGTCTACCCAGCCTATTCCAATCGTTCACGACTCTGTTAGTGAACTAATATCTACCTATGTCTGTCCTGAATCTAAGTTTTTTCTAGCTTGTACCCATTTCCACGTGTCCTATCCTGACTACTAATTTCTAAAACCTGATCAATGTTTCCCTTATTAATTTCTTTTACCCATTTAAAAACCTCAATCATATCCCCTCTTACCCTCCTTCTCTCTAGGAAGTGGAGATTAAGACGTTTTAACCTATCTTTGTAGGGTAAATTTCTCAGCCCCTGAATCATCTTGGTCATTCTTCTCTGGACTGCCTCCAAGGAGCCTATATCCTTCCTATAATAAGGGGACCAAAACTGAGCTGCATAATCTAGGTGGGGTCTTACTAGCGCTAAATACAACCTCAGAATGACCTCAGAACTCCTATTTGTCACACACCTACTAATAAATCCCAGTAACTTGTTGGCCCTATTTCTAGCAATAATACACTGTTCCCTGGGGCGCAAGTCACTGCTTATTTGAACTCCTAAGTCCCTCACACTATATGACTTTCCTAAGGTATTGTCATTTAATGTGTAGTCTACAGGCCTATTACCTTTACCTACGTTCATAATGCTACACTTGTTAACATTAAACTGCATCTGCCATTTCTCTGACCACTCGTACAGCCTATTTAAGTCATCCTGCAGCATCCTAGCATCATCTAAATTCTTTACCGGTCTTCCTATCTTTGTGTCATCGGCAAATTTACTGATATCACTGTTTATTCCTGTTTCTAAGTCATTTATATAGATAAAGACTCCCTTATGTTCCATTTCTCTGAAGCTTTATGCCATTTGTTATGATGTATAAATGTGTGTGTTCTCTCATCTGATGGGCTTCAGTACCTAGGACAAATACGAGGGCCCAGCGGAAGCTGCACTCTGCTGAAATTGTACAACTAATTGACACACTTAGCAAGAAACAGCTAGATAGTGCATCAAGATTAATTCAGGGATGACGTGTCAGGGTACTATCCATTATGAAAGGTTGTCAACAAAGAGCTGATGAGTACTATAGGTTCATTTGTAAAAATATGTGATATCTTAGTGCAGTTATTGTGTTAACCATTACATTAAGGTGTATTTGGGTTAACTACTTACAAAAAGTTGCGTATGAATGAATGACTTCAGATAATGTAGACTATGGTGTTTTAAGGTGATGATGATGAAGGATCACTGATGGTGGTGATGATAGTGTGGCTGGCTTGTTATATCAGTGATTTTTATTAGAGACTGATTCATGGTGAAAACATTGATGGTAACAAGTGCTAGTTGACAATAAAATGTGGTGAGTTTTCTGAGGTATAATCATCAATTTATGAACTGAATTGTATATGAAAATTTAGTTGTGAAGGTATATTTTTGACATAATTTGATATTAGAATCAGTGATGTAGAAGAAATATTGAAATAACCCAAGAAGGGGAAATAGATCGATCACCCTTGGGTGAGGGGAATATCCCTTTAGCCAAGTAGGTAAGCAAAGGGAGTAATTAATGTGTTCAATGAAGAATAGAGAATTGTACTGGTTTACTAAAATTAGCACCAGTGCCTGTTATAGCATGGTGCACACCAGTCAAGAGTGGATGCTGCGGAACGGATTAATTTGAGAGGCATGTGGAAAGGCTATACGAGATGGTGATACAGCTACAGTTATATTATAGGAATACCGGTAGGTATCCCACTCAATTGGATTAAACTTTAACATAATGCATAAATATATCTTTTTTCTGCAGGCAAATTGTGTACAGTGAAGCATGTGGGCATGATAAATCATTAAAAATGAGTTTTCAAAAGGTGTGGGTGTGGGTTTATAGACGTATGGGAGTGAGCGTAGTGTTACCCTCTAGCCGCTGGAGGCGCCACCGTCGCGGCCAGAACAAAAAGTAAACATTGAGTGGACCGTCCTTGCTACAAGTCACCTGTGGAATCAAGACCAAGATCTAGATAATCTGTTGATTTAAGTTTATCATAAAAGGAATTTTATCGAATATATTCATGAATTTTTGATATAACTTCCTTAACCTTTAACTGCAAGGAACGTTTTGTCGAGTCAAGAGAAATAAAAAGACAGTTTCGCCTTTTGGAGGTAAGGAGGGGTGGCGTAGGTGAAGACCTATTTTTACGTTTGTTAACCGGTTATATATATATATATATATATATATATATATATATATATATATATATATATTCATACATATATATATATATATATATATATATATATATATATATATATATGTATATGGTATTTCTTTACAACTACTGCTCCACCTCATTCTTTTTTCTCTCTTTCCCTACATACTATACATAGTGTACTCAACATATCTGTGAAGGTTTCAGGCGGTGCTCACTATTATTTACCTCGCAAAACGTCTTTGAAGTTATGTTAGGTTGGTTATGTTATGTTAAGTTATGGTTAGGTTAAGGTTGTTAGGTTATGGTTAGGTTAGGTTCGGTTATATAAGATTTGGTAAATATTCGTTTCCTTAACTTAACCTAACGTAACCTAACGTAATCTGAAAAAAAAATTCTTATTTTTTATGTAATTCAGCGGCAGAACTATTTGAGGTGATCTGAACAAGTATAAGAGGTTAAATTTGCATTATAAAGGTAACCAGATGTCGATTGGTTAACGAACCGAATATTAACCTAAGATTTTTACATATTACCCAAGAAAAAAATTACATTGCGAACCCTAACTTTTGGGTAATGAAATGTAAAAATCTTATATAACTCAACCTAACTGAACCGAACCTAACCTAACTTAACCTAACCATAACATAATCGTAACCTAACTTAATAACCTTAATCAAATCATAACATAACCAACATAACCTAACATAACTTCAAACACGTTTTGCGAGGTAAATAATAGTGAGCACCGCCTGAAACCTTCACAAATGTGTTGAGTACACTATGTATAGTATGTAGGGAAACAGAGAAAAAAGAAAGCGGTGGAACAGTAGTTGAAAAGAAATACCATATATATATATATATATATATATATATATATATATATATATATATATATATATATATATATATGGTAAAATTGCAGTTGAAGCCAATACACCTATTCTTGTTTTTCTTTTCCCTTATAGCTAAAAAGCTTGGGGACCACTTGGGAAAGTGGGGTTTTATGGTGGGGCAAGCAAATTTAGGTCATATATGGCAATCCAGAAAAAAAATCTAAGGTGAAAACCACATATTTTGATAACCTCCTAGGTGGAGGGTGGGGCAATCCCCCCTAGACCCTAACCTAACCTAAACTGAACTCACGTAATAACCTCCTCTTAACTCGGGAAACAAGCCCCCAACCTAACCTAACCTAACCATAACTAACCTAACCTAACCATACCATAATTAACCTAACCTAACCTAATCTAACCTAGCTAAGGAGTTTCGTCCCCCCTGAATCCCCCCACCAAACTGAACGAACTATACAGAGCAACGTATTTTAAATTACGATAAATACCTTAATTAGAAGTAGATGTTCCAGCCTCGGGGCTGACTTCAAAGTCATTTACCTCGTCTACTGGTATAGACACTTGTTATGACAGGCTGTTTGCTAGGCTTTTTTTGGGGTAATTTTTGGTATCTACTATGATACTACTGATGATTTTCTAATATGAGCTTGCACAGCAACTTGCAATTAGGATACTCAACTGTCTTCGGTAAAACACTGTGTAAATGTAGGAAATCAATTCCCACGTTATCTTTGGAATGAAAATTCACAATAGAATCCCAATAGTTATAGGCCGCGACTGCCATACTGAAATTGGAAAGAATTTCATAGGCTACACTTCCAACTGGTGACTGAATATTTAGAAAGAGAAGGAATAATAACAGGTAAACAATTTGGATTCAGAACAGGAAGATTATGTGTCAAACTTAGTAAGTTATTGTTCAAGAGTAATAGATATAACACAAGAATGAGATGGATTGGTGGATTGCATATATTTAGACTTAAAAAGGCATTTGATAAGGTTCCGCACAGGAGATTACTATGGAGGATTGAAAGGAACATTAAAGAACTGGATGGAAGAATACCTCAAAGAAAGGGAAATGATTACAGTAGTAAAGGAGGAAAAATTAGAATGGAGAAAAGTTAAAAGTGGAGTACCACAGGGATCAGTTTTGGCACTAATAATGTTTTTAGTATATGTAAATGACATGACAGAAGGAGTAAACAGTTACATAAGTCTGTTTGCAGATGATGCAAAATTACTATGAAAGATTAGAAACCATAAGGATTGTGAGGAGCTACAGAATGACATAAGCAAGATACAGTGGAACCTCGGTATACGTCCTTAATCCGTTCCAGATCCCTGGACTTATACCAAAAAGGACGTATACGAAATGAATTTTTCCCATTAGAAATAAAAGGAAAATTATTAATTCGTTCCCATGAAAAAAAAATCCTATTGTTATTGGCATACAGTACATGTATTATACATTGATGGGGTTGTATAAATTGATTTTAAACACTCCTAAATAATAAAATACGTACTGTACATAAATTAGATACAGTACAGTACAAAAGAAATTAAATGAAATACTGTAAATGAAAATTTAAACTCTTTTTACCTTGCTGAGAAGAGTCGAGTGCCTACTGAGAAGGGAGGAGGAGATGTTATTGTTTGGAAAGAGAGTCCCCTTCTAATAAAACGCGGGACTCAGTCGTATGAAATGCCCACTGCTAGACTCTCTGGTCAAGCGCGGGATGACCCGCTAATCACTCCATAGATGGTCATGGGGCTAGTGAGTCAAGACAGAGGTCGGCGCACAAGCCATAGTATGTA
Organism: Metacarcinus magister; assembly: GCA_029783475.1. Classification (NCBI taxonomy): domain Eukaryota; kingdom Metazoa; phylum Arthropoda; class Malacostraca; order Decapoda; family Cancridae; genus Metacarcinus; species Metacarcinus magister. The sequence continues at coordinate 43,962 of JAPQNM010001702.1, read as the reverse complement.
GTGTGTATGGGCCTAGAGAGAGAGAGAGAGAGAGAGAGAGAGAGAGAGAGAGAGAGAGAGAGAGAGAGAGAGAGAGAGAGAGAGAGAGAGAGAGAGAGAGAGAGAGAGAGAGAAGGGGGGTGGGTGGGAGAAAGGCGCAGAGAGAGAGAGAGTGAGAGAAAGGGGGTTTGGTTGGAGGAAGGCACGCAAGGCAATAACGCCAGCCAATAACGAGGCAGAGTCATGCTACGTCACTGGAGAGGGCGGGGCGGAAGAATATCGAGCATAAACTTCAGAAATATATTGTACTGACGCTCGCACGAGTCGTATTCCAAGTAAAGGTCGTATACCAAGTTGAACTTATTCCAAGGCGGACATATACTGAGGTTCCAGTGTATATAAATGGAGCAGGACATAGGAAATGGAATTTAATGCAGAAAAAATGCCATGTATTGGAAATGGGAAAAAGTGCAATGAGACCCTCATAGACGTATAAGTTAGGGGAAAATATTAGAGAGAGAGAGAACATAAGAGAAATGAGGAAACTGCAAGAGGCTAGTTGATGACCTACACGAGGCAGTTCCTTGTCTCCCACCCTTGGAATAATACCTATTGACTCAGCACTTATTACGTGTCTACCCAGCCTATAGAGGCTTTGCAGTCATGTGACCCTAGCTGATGCATCCGCCACACTGACGGTCAAGGGGCGTAACACAGAGTGTGTAAACAATACATCTATAAGACCTTTCCAGCATTGTAATCTTATGATTGACCATGTCTGCAGCAAATTTGATAGTGAGCACATCAAACACCTTACAAGTGAGGAATTGCACAGATACCATGTAAAGCTGGGTATTTTAGTGGCATGTGACCCATATGAAGCCCCCGGTGTTTTATTTACTTCATTCACCAGAATGCTCTAGAGAATTCAAAGTTGTATGTTTACATTACCTGATGTATTCTGAGAAGGTTTTCTTTACTACATTTCTGTCGCAAATTCTTAGTTAGATAGATATTCACTGCTTTCTGTGAGACCTTCTCTTCGGGAATAAGGTAAAGTTTAGTTTGGTTTGAACAAGGTTCTGTTATTTGTCAACGTAGGTTAAAGTTTGGTTCATTTAGATTATGTTATGTGATGTTAATTTAGAAGATATCAAATGTTTTTAGTGACCAAAAATCGGGGGTTGGTCGAGATGCAGACGCCAATTTATTTGTAGCCACACCAGGTTTTGTGACCATCAGTGCATTGTGCATTCGTTAATAGGTCATTGTTAGATTATGTCAGTGATTCTGGCACCTTGTTTATAGCGTAAATCATTATATTTTGTCAATAGGTCATTGTTTGGTTATGTTAGTGATTCTGGCATCTTGTTTATAGCGTAAATCATTGTATTTTGTCAATAGGTCATTGTTAGGTTATATTAGTGATTCTGTCACCTTGTTTAAGTGTAAATCATTGTATTTTGTCTTCACCCAAGAATCCCACATTCCCACAAGTCCCCAAGCTTGTTGGGGACTTGTGGGATATCTTGTTATATATACATTTGCGATGGAAATGAATGTTAAAATCGTTTGAAATGGATCAAAGTCTTTATGAAAAGTGTTATTTATATCCAGGTGCATTTTGGTGAAGATGTAAAATTTTCCTTGAAATACCATTAAAACTACAGAGAGCCTTGAATCATAATTAAATCAACAAAAACCAACCTGATATGAAGTGCTCCCCACACAGCCGTGTGTGCTTGATTGCAGCTAGACACTTAACCTGGCGTTCTTTAAGAACATAAGAACATAAGAAATGAGGAGACTTCAAGAGGCCAGTTGATGACCTACACGAGGCATCTCCTTGTCACCAACCCTAGGAATAATCCAATATTTAGCCATCCCACCTGTCATCCCTATCCATACTTTGATCCAACCATCTTTTAAAGCTACCTATTGACTCAGCACTTACTACGTGTCTACCCAGCCTATTCCAATCGTTCACCACTCTGTTAGTGAACCAATATCTACCTAGGTCTGTCCTGAATCTAAGTTTTTCTAGCTTGTACCCATTTCCACGTGTCCTATCCTGACTACTAATTTCTAAAACCTGATCAATGTTTCCCTTATTAATTCCTTTTACCCATTTGTAAACCTCAATCATATCCCCTTTTGCCCTCCTTCTCTCTAAGGAGTGGAGATTAAGACGTTTTAACCTATCTTTGTAGGGTAAATTTCTCAGCCCCTGAATCATCTTGGTCATTCTTCTCTGGACTGACTCCAAGGAGCTTATATCCTTCCTATGATAAGGGGACCAAAACTGAGCTGCATAATCTAGGTGGGGTCTCACTAATGCTAAATACAACCTCAGAATGACCTCAGAACTCCTATTTGTCACACACCTACCAATAAATCCCAGTATCTTGGTCCTATTTCTAGCTATAATACACTGTTCCCTGGAGCGCAAGTCACTGCTTACGTGAACTCCCAAGTCACACTATATGACCTTCCTAAGGAAGTGTCATTTAATGTGTAGTCCACAGGCCTATTACCTTTACCTACGCTCATAATGGTACACTTGTTAACATTAAACTGCATCTGCCATTTCTCTGACCACTCGTACAGCCTATTTAAGTCATCCTACAGCATCCTAACATCATCTATATTTTTTGCTGGTCTTCCTATCTTTGTGTCATCAGCAAATTTACTGATATCACTGTTTATTCCCGTCTCTAAGTCATTTATATAGATTATAAATAACAACGGTCCTAGTACTGATCTCGTGGAACCCCACTAGTGACATCACCCCATTCTGATTTCTTCCCATTAATCTGTACCCTCTGTTCCCTACTAGTAAGCCATCCCCTAATCCATTCTAGTACAGTCTCCTATGGGGTACTCTGTCAATGGCTTTACTGAAGTCCAAATAAACTATATCGTACTCGTCCCCTTTATCTATGGTTTCAAATACTTTCCTATAGAAGCTTTGCAGTCACGTGACACCAGCTGGTGCGTCCGCCATATTGACGGTCAAGTGGAGTCACACAGATTGTGTAAACAATACAGCTATGAGATCTTTCCAGCATTGTAATCTTGTAATCGACCATGTCAGCAGCAAATTTGATAGTCAGTGATCACATCAAACATCTTACAAGTGAGGAATTACACAGATACCATGTATAGCTGTGTATTTTAGGGGCATGTGACCCATATGAAGCCCCCGGTGTTTTATTTATATAATTGACAGCTCCTGCAGCATTCATACCAGACTTGGAATTTGGTGACATTATGGTGTATTTGATGGAAAATCCGTCTCCATATACACTACAAACAATGAAGGCCTACAAAAGTATGGAAAGCTACAAATATTTTAGAACAGGTTGGGTGAATGATGCCAATGTGTGGCATTTGAAATCCAAAAAGATGACAGTTGTTATTGCAAGGGTAAGTGAGTTTATACCCATTATCTTACATGAATATAATTTTATATTTGTTGATTTTCTTTGTTAGTGAAAATAGGATGAAGCAGTCTAAACAATAATGACATTATTAATCATAAAAAGATTAAGCTACATTATTTAACAATGGGGTGGTGACATCACGTGCATAGCCTCTATAGAAGGATAATAAATTTGTCAGGCAGGACTTCCCCTTGCTAAAACCATGTTGACTATGTCTAATTAACTTGTGTTCATCTAAATGTTTTCTAATTGCCCTTCCTATGATAGCTTCTAACATCTTATCTACCACTGATGTTAAACTAATTGGGCAGTAGTTACTACTTTCTGCCTTATCTCCTTTCTTGAATATAGGAACAACTTTTGCCTGCATCCATAACCTGGGAACTAATCCTATGTCTAAGGATTTCTTGAAAATCATCGCTACATTCCTTAAGAATCCTCGGAAAAATGTTGTCCGGCCCTGGAGATTTAGTCTTCTTAATTCTATCTATTTCCCTGCTAACTACTTCCCTACTTATGACTTACGGCCACATGTTAAGTCAAATATAGGGTCTATAGTCAATTCATTATGTTAAAATGTAATCACGGCCCTATACTTTGGGAAATACTATATTTATGGAAAGAATTCCAATACTCCTTTTTAGTCTGCTTCGGTGTGTATTTTGGGAACCCCATATGTCATTATTATCGTCAAATAAACTACTTACCAATTGAAAACATACATATGCTAGTCTGATATTTGTGAAAAAATAATTAAAGTTCTTGTGTGCAAAATATCTCAACACGAACAAAATTCGTAAATTTCTAAATGCTGACACTGCTACACCCTATATTGGAGTTCAAGTCAACATCAACACCCGGGGATGTCTGTCTTGTCAGGACCCCCATGAGAAGTCTATTTGCAGTATTAGAAAACACTTTTATTGATTGAAATGCCTATTCAGAAGTTAAATACTTCAATGTCTCAGGTATGGAAAAATTTTTACCATACATACCTTTAGTCTACGAATGTTGGTACAGAAAAAGAAAATTAAATACAATTATTCACTACTTACTTCCCCTTTGAGTTTTCCCATATCTTCTTCAGCTGTTGTTGAGTTCTTTGAGGCCCATAACCAGCAGAATTAAACAATGTTTGGATAATATTGAAATAAACTTAGCGTTAGGTTAGCCACGGAGGGTTAGTTAGGTTACATTAGCCCTGCAGGAATAGATTTGGTTAGGTTAGCCACGGAGGGTTAGTTAGGTTACATTAGCCCTGCAGGGATAGATTTAGTTAGGTTAGCCATGGAGGGTTAGAGTTATGTTACATTAGCCCTGCAGGGATAGGTTTGGTTAGGTTAGCTATGTAGGGTTAGAGTTAGGTTACATTAACCCTCCAGGGATAGGTTTGGTTAGGTTAGCTACATAGTGTTAGAGTTAGGTTACATTAACCCTGTAAGGATACGTTTGGTTAGGTTAGCTACGGAGGGTTAGAGTTAGGTTACATTAGCTCTGCAGGGATAGGTTTGGTTAGGTTAGCTACTTAGGGTTAGAGTTAGGTTACATTAACCCTGCAAGGATAGGTTTGGTTCGGTTAGCCACGGAGGGTTAATTAGGTTACATTAGCTCTGCAGGGATAGGTTTGGTTAAGTTACCTACGTAGGGTTAGAGTTAGGTTACATTAACCCTGCAAGGATTGGTTTGGTTAGTTTAGCCACGGAGGGTTAATTAGGTTACATTAGCTCTGCAGGGATAGGTTTGGTCAGGTTTGCTACGGAGGGTTAGAGTTAGGTTACATTAACCCTGCAGGGATAGGTTTGGTTAGGTTAGCCACAGAGGATTAGTTAGGTTACATTAGCCCTGCAGTGATAGGTTTGGTTAGGTTAGCCACGGAGGGTTAGTTAGGTTACATTAACCCTGCAAGGATAGGTTTGGTTAGGTTAGCCACGCAGGGTTAATTAGGTTACATTAGCTCTGCAGGGATAGGTTTGGTTAGGTTACATTATCCCTGCAAGGATAGGTTTGGTTAGGTTATAGTCAGACCAGCCATACACTGCGGGTGGCGAGCGTAAACAGTCGGGAATTACCCTGTTACAGGCCTGCCACGTGTCTTTTAATCCGCATTGTAGAAATGTTTCAATATAAGTAAAACCATGGCAGACATGATCAGGAAATATGCATACACGTTTATTCATAGTATTATAATGTATGTAGAAACAGTAAACTTATAATGGATAAGATATATATAAACATATAAGGAAACGTGGCATACATATTTAACAGTGTTGCTAATAAAAAGCAGTACCTATTAATGAACTTCCCTTTCGTTTTGGGATGGATAAGCAGTTTAACAATTGTATTTAGATGATATCGTGAAGGAAAGTACGATAAAATAAGCTGAAATAAGTAAGAAAGAAAAATACATTGAAAATACATTGAAATCCTAGTTGTGGAAATACTCCCAGACACGCTCGTGGCCTTGACCTGACCATCAGTGTGTGTGTGAGTCCGCACCCGGATGTTGCCAGATGCCTCTTGTAAATTTTTTAAAATACGAAATTGATTTGAGTTTGCGCGCAAATCTCGACACGTGGCACTGCTGTCACACGGGTATTCCCCACGATGGTCACACCCTGACCAAGGCCTTAGGTCGGTCTGACTATAGATATGTAGGGTTAGAGTTAGGTTACATTAGCCCTGCAAGGATAGGTTTGGTTAGGTTAGCCACGGAGGGTTAATTAGGTTAGATTAGCACAGGGATAGGTTTGGTTAGGTTAGCCACAGAGGGTTAGTTAGGTTACATTAACCCTGCAAGGATAAGTTTGGTTAGGTTAGCCACGCAGGGTTAATTAGGTTACATTAGCTCTGCTGGGATAGGTTTGGTTAGGTTAGCTACGGAGGGTTAGAGTTAGGTTACATTATCCCTGCAAGGATAGGTTTGGTTAGGTTAGCTATGTAGGGTTAGAGTCAGGTTACATTAGCCCTGCAAGGATAGGTTTGGTTAGGTTAGCTATGTAGGGTTAGAGTCAGGTTACATTAGCCCTGCAAGGATTGGTTTGGTTAGGTTAGCCACGGAGGGTTAATTAGGTTAGATTAGCACAGGGATAGGTTTGGTTTCGTATATTTCAAAATGGGAACTGTTATGCCGTTAGATTTGTAAAAGCATTATATCCTACCCAGTAATAAATAGTCAGTGTTTCAAAATTAGTAGGGTAAGCTTAGCTCAATAATCCCCCAATGTTGTTATTTCTTCCCATGCCTCTTTCTTTTTATTTATGATGCGATAGTCATGACTCTTGTCAAACAATACGCATTTCCTCTCTTCTATAAACCTTAATAGAAAATCTCGCTCATTAGCAGTGATGTATTTCGTTCAAAATCTGTTCTTGGTTTCGATTTTTCTGGAGTTTTTTATTAGTTAGGTAGGTAGGTAGGAGGGGCCGAATGTGTGACATATGCAACACAATTTATCTTTCCTGCCCAAATTATGTAAATAAACGTTGTCGCGGCATACCAATTGTTCATCGACACCAGTATATGCTTGGAGCAGGAGTACCAACCGCTTCCTTTCCCTAAACCAGATTTTAACATATCGAGTTTGAAATTAAGGTCTGTTTACCCTTTCCATAGTGCGAAAAGTAGTACCTATAATTTGGGAAACCTATATTTGACTTAACATATGGCCGTATGTCGCTTAATTTATCAACCTCTTGTCCCCTAAAGATCTGTACTGGCACCAGTTCTCTATCTGACTCTTCCTGAGAAAATACATACAAGAAGTAATTATTCAATTCCTTACTGATTTCCTCACCATTATCTATCGAGCTGTCATCCATTCCTTTAATAGGTTCTATTCTATCCTTTGCTTAAGCCTTGTACAGCTGATAGAATTCCTTTGGATCCTTCTGGGCATCCCTAGCTATCATAACCTCATAATTCCTCTTTGCAGTCCTAATATCCTTTTTAACTTTCCTAACTAGGTCATTATACTGCCATACTACCTGTGCTTCTTCCCTTTTAATTCTCCTATAGGGCCCCCTTTTCAATCCAATTTCCCTCCTAATACTGCTGTTCATCCATTTTGGATAATTTCTATTTGACCCAATCCTCCTCTTTGGTATATACTGCTCCTGTCTTGAATGAATTTTCCTAACTATACTATTATAATGCAATTCTATCTCAATGTTTCGATCCTCCTCTCTGCCTATATCCATTTCCTCCCAATCTATACTCTGCAGGTGGTATCTAAAGCCCTGGTAATTGGCTTTTCTAAAATCTGGTACTGAAACAGTGTTTTGTTCTACCTCCCTCTTTGCATTGATCTTGAATCTAATTTCATGGTGGTCACTAACATCAAATCTAGCTCCTATCTCAACCTGACTGACCAAAGTTTCATTATTCGTGAAGACCAGATCTAAAATATTTCCCTGTCTCGTTGGTTCCCTTACAAGTTGTATGGAAAAACCATCCTGGACGACATTTAAGAATTCCTCTGAGCTCCCGTCTCCTGTCATACTATCCCAGTCTATTCTCCCATAATTAAACCCTTCATAATGCACACATTATTATACCTAGATGCCCTTGCAAGCTCCTGCATCAAGGGTGCACTAGCCTCTTTGTCTAGATCCAGAGGCCTATCTATAATCCTTGCAACAAACTTTTTCCCTCCTATAATAATGTCAATCCATAATGATTTTGTATTCCTATCTGTTTTTATTGTGGTATTGACAGAGTTATTTAATGTGTTTCTAACGTACAGTGCTACACCTCCTCCTCTCCTACCTTCCCTATCCTTGTGAAAAAAAAAGTGTACCCTTCAATTCCTACTTCAGGTAAGAAATGCTTGTCTGCAATATCTAACCAAGTTTCTGTAATACATATAATATCTAACTCTTCTACACATGCGATACCTCTAAGTGTGTCTATCTTATTTATAACACTTCTACTGTTTGTATAAAAGACACTAAGTTCATGTACATTCCTCTCTCTACCCCTTCTATTGTCACTATTACCCTTACCTCTGTTCATATCTAGTTTCCCTGACTGAACTGCCTAACTGCCCTCTCTAGACACTCAGTAAGCTCCCTTACCTCCTTCCTACTGAAGTGTACACCATCCATGGCATACAGCTCTTGTCGCCCACAGAACCTGCTCCACTCATCTATAAAACCGACCACACTTTCCCCATACATCCTCCTCAACCTCTCGTTCATGCCAAGGGCACGTGAGAGCCACCAACCTCTCACCTCGTTTAGGGAGCACCCCTGACACTATACACCTCCTACCATTCTCCTTTACTTCCCTCAGAAGCTCCTTATACCTATCCACTAGCTCCTCTGACTTCACCCTGCCTACATCGTTCACTCCCACGTGAACCACCACTAAAGCCTCCTTCCTCGTCCCCTCCACTATCCACCTGAATCTCTCTACCACGTCCTGTACTCCAGCCACAAGAAGACAACACGTCATCCTCCTCTCCCTGTCGGCCTCTCAAAAAGTCCTATCTAAATACCTAATCCTAGAGTCACCAAGAACTAACACTTCCTGAGACCCTTCTAACCCTTCCCTGTTCTTCCTCTCCCTCCTACCTAACTTCTTCACTACCTTCGCCTTGGGGATCCTGTCCCCATCCCCTGCTAATACTTCTATCACTACCTCTTCCTCCTGTGTAGCTAAGAAGCCAAACTTGTTGCTACATTCTACTTCACACAAGGGCGGAAATTTCCCCTCACACAAGGGAGGGCTCACCCTCCCTTTCCTTCCCTTACCCACAACCCTCTAACTATCCTCCCCCTGTCTCCAGGGACTCTGACCTGATGCTCGTGACCTGACACTAACTTCCGATCTCAACTCCTGTATCTGCTGCCTTGTCTCTCCCGGCAAACCTCTAACTTCCTTAACCTCCTCCTCCAAAGCTACATTTCTCGCTAACACTTCACACATCCTCTCAAACCCACAGGCCTCACACCACACCACTCCTACTCCACCTGCCATACCCGACTACCCATCTATACTAAGTACCACACACTCCACCATTTAAACAATCTTGCCCAAAAAATAACACAAAAACACAATAAAACACTTGTTATGGACAAGCACAACCTGGTATCCCTTGTGTTAACACACAAAAACACAATAAGATATCTGTTATGGAAATATACAACCTGGTATCCCTTGTGTTAGCGTGAGCGAGTGGCACGTTCTTCTCCAAAGCTGGTCAGGCGGCTAGTGAGCTGGTCCCTTAGCCAGTACTCTTTCAATGTAAAAAAAAATATATATATATATATATATATATATATATATATATATATATATGTATATATATATATATATATATATATATATATATATATATATATATATATATTTATATATATATATATATATATATATAAATATATATAGTATATATATATATATATATATATATATATATGTATATATGTATATATATATATATATATATATATATATATATATATGTATTTATATATATATATATATATATATATATATATATACATATATATATATATATATATATATATATATATATATATATATATATATATATATATATATATATATATATATATATATATATATATATATATATATATACAGTAAAACCTCAATATAACGAACCCGCTTATAGCAAATTTCGGATATAACGAACCAAAGTTTGTTATATCCAAGGCGTGGGGTGAGCCAGCCGAACTCTCCACTTTGTTTGAACATAAATGCGCCGACGCGCACGCCACTCAGTCCACAGTTAGCTCTCACTGTGAAGGGTTGGTCGCGTTCGTGCTCTCGCCACTTGCTACCTACCACGTACCTACTACCTACAGTACTACCTACTGTAACAACTCTGTATGAACATGTCTTAATGAACGAAACCCCGTATATAGCGAACTCGTTCGGTATCTTTACCGAACTTCGGATATAACGAATTATCGGATATAACGTCAATTGGTTCGGTATATCAAGGTTTTACTGTATATATATATATATATATATATATATATATATATATATATATATATATATATATATATATATATATATATATAGTGAAAATCCGATAATCCAGAAATCAGCAGAAATCACGAACTCCGGATTATCAGATTTTCCGGACTGGTGGACGTGACCCCTAAAAATGCCTTTAAAGCCTGAAAAAAAATCATTAAATTAAAAAAAATTAAAATACAGTATTGTGATTGTGTTTATATATACTTTTGAAGTGTAGTACAGATGCAGGTCAGTTGTAGGTACAGTGTAGGTTCAGTATTTTTCTCAATAAGGGCTATTGGGTGAATAAAAGGACAAAATAATACCTGAATACAGAACACAACACTAAGTGCTAAGTGGCGCAATGTTTATCTCCGCTTTGTTTATCCAAAACCGGCCAGCTGATAGTGGTGTTAATTCATCTAAGATTTATTATAAAATAATTAACTTGAATAATTTTAAATGTTATAAATATTTAATTAATTAATTGTAATTTTGTTATTTCAATTGTCCTAAATTCATTCTTGTCATCATTTTCATATCCTTACCATCTCTTTCTTGAGACGTTTTGCAGAAATCCTGGGAGAGTTTCGGCATTTCCGTTCTGACATGGTTTGAGACTGCATGGTCAAGATTTTTGATGATTTGTGAAAAAAACCTGGGAAGGTTTTGTTGTGCTGGTTAGTGCTTTAGTTACTATAGTCTCGAATCATTACTCCTTTCTCCAATGTTCCTAGTTACCCCACTGTATTTATCTTAACCACTTGAAATAACATTAAGGGCTAGTGGATGAATAAAAGGACAAAATTATGGCTGAAGACTGAACACAACACTAAGTGGTGCAATGTTTATCTCCGCTTCATCCGGGACCTCCGAAACAGGGCGTTGGTTGTACTTTCGGATCGTCCAGTTCTGGAATTTCCGCGCATAAAATTTTGGCTCAAAATTTCCAAACCATCAGGCTTTCCGAACCAGCTACCTCCTGCACAAAATTTCTGAATCATCAAGACTCCGGATTATCGGAGTTTCACTGTATACAAAATGTAAGAAAGATTAATTTCAAGGAATAATCTTCCTTAATCTCATTAATTTTCAGTGATGGAGAGCACTGTGGATGCTTCAGACTCTGAAGATGGAAGCGATGAGTCCATCCTGTTACCAGAGGACTTTGAGGACGAGGTGAATATCAATATTCACTTTCACTGTGAACACTGTATCAAGATGGGCAAGTGCCAGGAGCGCCCCAAGAAAGGATGGTCATGTGAGATAGATTACTGCCAGAACAGCTGTGGTCACAAGTCAGTATAATGTTGATGACTCTTACCCTTGTTATGTGTGTGCTTTGGTGATTGTTTTGTGTATAAATTTTTTTGTTTTTTGTTAATTGCCGTATTTGACGGCATATAAGACGCACTTTTTTCCCTAAAAAAGACTCCCCAAATCACCCCTGCGTCTTATATGTGAAGGCGCTCACTACAGGAGACTGATTTTACCCCAGATGGTCATTTCTGCCTACAGTAGCCTGGCTCCATTGATAATATTACCAGTACTTACTGAAACATTATTATTGTGAATTATTATCTTACATTATTACTATCCATACTGAAAAGAAATATCGTAAAGAATTACAGTACTTACGGTATACCAGCTGTTCAAATAGTAAACACCTTAGCGAGTTTGGTGGCTGAGCACCATGTATTGTCACGTGGGAAACCACTAAGTTGTCAGTTTGTGTATTATGAGTGCATACCAGCTTAATAATATTTTCTGCTATACATAAGGTGCTTTGGCTTATATTGCAAGTTTTTGTAATGTAATGATAGCTTGCCATAAAAGAACTTTGCTAAAATATACAAATACACTAAAACCTTTTTTTTCCCTGAATATGCCCTGCGAAATTCGGGGTGCGTTTTATATGCCCGTGCGTCTAATATGCCGTCAAATATGGTAATTAATTAATATACAGGAAGTCTTTGCTATACGATAGTTTGGTTTACGTTAAATTCGCAGATATGATACTAGCCAATTAGTACCCTTTTTTCGATTTACGATACTTGATTCGCAGTTACGATATTAAAAAAAGGCGCCAAAATCGGCGTGGCGAGTTGGGCTTGGCCAAATCGGCGTGGTGGCGCATGCAGCGCCAAACACAGTGAAACCTTGTGCCAAACAGTCAACGATCTCGACGTTCTTCAAACATGCCAGCCCATCAACATCAGCTGGACCATCCACTTCAACAGAGCAATCAACTTCAGGTTTTGAATCGCCCGCCTCACCCTTGACCTCCGTCTCACTGCCTACGTCGCCTGCATCAGCTGATCAGATGATTGCATAATTATATTCTTTTCTTTATTTTCTTTATTATATACATTCAATTTGTTTATTTTTACACTAAGTTATGTCTTTATGTATGTATCTGAACCTGAAGGAGTGACTTTGGCAATGTGCTGGAACGCATCCCTATCTAATACATGTAAAAATGGGTTCGGTATACGCTATTTCGGTTTACGATAGGGTTTCAAGGAACGCATTGCTATCGTAAAACGAAGATTTCCTGTACTTATAATTCACCATGGTGAGGATCACGTGCTGTACTCCTGAAAGAGCTCATAACTCATAGAGATGGTTGTATTGGAAAAGCTGAGACTTCTCACACATCACACTCCCCATCCCTTTCCTCAAGGAAGACAGTAACTGCTTCCTGTCAGTGCAAAATCATTAGCAACCTGCGCAGGGTTTGAACCCATACTTTACCAGGTGACAAGCGGAGTTGTCGCCAAATAACTACGGCAGCATGTGTGTATTTCTTTTTCTTTACATTTAAGGGGTATCGGCCAAGGGCAAACAAAAATAGGTATCCTGCTTGTCGCCAGACCCTGTAAACAGGACAGTATGAGAAATAGAGGCAAGGGGTGGAGGTCCAATTTAGTGTGAGAGGTGTCTTGACTCCTCTTTTGAAAGAGTTCAAGTTATAGACTCCATGGTGATTTCAACACTGACGCTAAGAGGGAGGCAGAGCCTAGGTACATCAGCTGATTGTGGGCAGAGCATGTTAAAGATGAAGGGCTGCACCCAGATGCTTCAGATGAACACGTGAACTGTGAGAGCAAAGGCTGTTACTGTTGGGGGAGCGCGTGCGAGCTCAGTGCCGATTATCAGCAGCTATTAGAAAACTTGCTCGTACAGCGGATTTCCACTTGTATTTCAAGACAAAAATACTCAGAAGTCGCAGCTGGTTAAGCAAATTACTCGTACAATGGGGCACTCATACTGCAAGGTTCTACTGTACAGCTCAATGAACAGTACGAGAATGGTGGTGTGAGGCCAATACTCATCAGACGTGCTCTAGCAGTTCTCCTCAAGCCTGGTGAATGATGTTCCAAGGCCTCGGGGGTGAGAGAGCTCGAGCTGGATGAGTGAGGGCTCAAGACCTCAGTGGTGAGAGCCTCCACAGTAATAACAATAATAATAATAATAATAATAATAATGATAATAATAATTGAAATATAATAATAATATTGATAATAATGATGATAATAATAATGATAATATTAATTATAATACTAATAGTAATGATAATAGTAATAGTAAAGACAATGATAATAAAAATAATAATAATAATAATAATAATAACAATAATAATAACAATAATCATTCTGTATATTCTACTTCTCCTTCTTTTTCTTCTTTTTCATCATTGTATCATACTAATCTGTAACATAGTATTAAGTAATTCCTTTATATTAGGAGCCGAGAGAGAGAGAATATATTTCCACATCTGGCCTGGTCTTGGAGGTTTCTCCGTCCCAGGAGAGACGCGACCCTGGGGGAGTTCCCCCAATTATCAAGATCACCTTTCCAGCCCGCCCCCCTTCCCAGGAGAAAGCCAAAACTCCCTAGAGTCCAGCCAAGTCTTTTCCAGGTGTCCGGCGGAGTTAAATATAGACTCTCCTCCTCCCGTTCTAGGGTCAGACTCAGCCTCACTCATTCACAGGTTACCCAACTCACATCAGATCGCTTCAAGCAGTCAGCCTGGGTGGAGGCCCCTCATCCCTCTACCCAGGCTGCTCTCACATCAGATCACTTCAGACTCAGAGACAGACCAGTCATCAGCCGCTCAAGTCCCGGCCATCATCAACTCAACCCTCTCTCAGCTACCCAAGAAATTCCAATCTGTATCACCAAAATAAGATCTAAGAAAACTCAACTGTCTTTACCATCTACCTGTATTTGAGTAAAATACCTTCAGAAAATACTCTAATATATCTTTGTCTACTTCTTTTTCTTCTTCTTTTTCTTTTTTTTTCTTCTTCCTCTTCTGCTTCTATTTATTTATTTTTTTATTCGTATTATTGTTATTATTATTGTTAATATTATTAATATTATTATTATGAGAGAGAGAGAGAGAGAGAGAGAGAGAGAGAGAGAGAGAGAGAGAGAGAGAGAGAGAGAGAGAGAGAGAGACTAATAAAACTAAACAAATAAGACAAGGGAACCACAACACCCGAGGGACTGAGGAGTATCGTCCCGGAGTGGTCAAAAGGACTCACTACTCTCAAACTCTGCCCCGAAGCTCACCAGCCATTATCCAAACAATCATGTGTGTACAGGTGGGAGTAGTGTGGGAGCCACATATTCGCCATCTCACAATGGGGCGAGTATAGGAGCATCACAAGGATAAGATGTTATAAAAAAGTGAAGGGACACAGCTTTTAAAATGACATGTCACCCTGTAATTATGTTCCTGAATATTCTTGTAAGTAATTGATACATTTTTATGCTTCCACAGGTTCCACATATGTAAAACAAGTGAACACCGCCTCATGTGCAGCCATGAGCGGGTACCATGTATAAATACAGGATATGGATGTCCCTTGTGGATGCAGCGGAGGTTTATTGCAGAGCACCTACCCTTCTGTCCTGCCTCAGTTGTGATATGTAATGCTGAATGGAACCGGTGGGCTATTGGGGCCAAAGAAAGGGAGAAAGTGTCCATGACCAAAGGAATAACTGCTCTCTACAACCCTACAGATTTAGGTCAGATTATGCATGAGTTATTTTTGCAATCATTAAATTTTTGTAATTTACTTTATTGAAAATAGTTTTGCCTAACGCTTATTGTTACATTCATAACATATTTGTAATATACATAATTTATTGAATATTGTTTTGCATTTATTCTTTGTCATCTTGTTATTGACAGTTGATAACCATTTGACTTAAGGACTTGCAAAATATATCAAGTGATTGACCTTTAAAGACTACATTTTATGACATTGGAGATATGCCATTGTCTAAGATGCTGCCCTTGTTTTTCGAGCAAACTTTTGAAAAACATATAAAGCGTAGAAATATATTTCAGATTGTCACTAACCATATTAAAATGTTTTGTGGTTTGTTTATTAACTTATCATTATGCCTGTGTTAGTTTGCTGTCAAAATTTTTGTTATATCCAGTAGTAATGTTATTTTAAGTCTCTGGAGTTTCAAAAAAAGTGCTGGTAATAACAGCCTTATATAAAATGACTATTTTGTTGCAGCTCGGTTAGAAAACTGGCTACTAATGTCAGGACCAAAATCCAAGGTTATCGAGAAGAAACGTAAATGTGAGCAGAAGGTGTGTGTGTGTGTGTGTGTGTGTGTGTGTGTGTGTGTGTGTGTGTGTGTGTGTGTGTGTGTGTGTAATTTTATTTTAGTAAATATTGTAAATATTGTAAATTATGGAAGTTGTGATTGCATATTTCTTTAATTTCCATCGAATTCGTGTGCTGTTTTCTTTTCTTTAGTACCACCTCAGGTGTGTGCATAAATAGGTACAGTAGGTCCTCCTGAAAACCACAAGGATTTTGAAAGAAACCACAAGGATTTTGAGGAGCTACATAATGATTTAAACAAGAAAAATTAATGGAGCAAGACATGGAAATGGAATTTAATGCAAAAAAAACCATGTATTGTAAATGGGAAAAAGTGCAATGAGACCCTCGTGGACGTATAAGTTAGGGGAAAATATTATATCAATCGCAGAAGAAGAGAAAGATTTGGGAGTGGTAATACAGGACAACTTATTACCAGAGAAATATATAAAAAAAATATTTGATGACACTTTCATGATGCTAAGGAATATACGGATGTTTTTTCATTTCCTAGATAAAGATATGATGAGAAAAATTATAACTACAATGATCAGACCAAAACTGGAATATGCAGAAGTAATATGGTCCCCGCACAAGAAAAAGCATGTGTTGAAATTAGAAAGAATACAGAGAATTGCAACTAAGATTGTGCCAGAATTGAAAGACCTAACATATGAGGAAAGATTAAAAGAAATGCATCTAACAATACTAAATGAAAAAAGAGAAAGAGGTGACTTAATCACAATATATAAATTGATGAACAACCTGGAGGAAACAGATAGAAAAGAACTAGCATTGAGAAGAAAAGGAGAGGCTAGAAATTTGAGGAGACACAAGAAATTTTTGCAAAAAGAAATTTGCTTGAACGTTATAAAAAAGTACAGTTTTCCCCAAAGAAGTATAGATACTTGGAATGGACTGAAGGAAGAGGTGATAATGGTAAAGAATGTATATCAACTGAAGGAAAAACTGGACAAATATAGATACGGAGACAGGACTACACGAGTGTAGCTCAGGCCCTGTATAACACAACTAGGTAATACAGGAGAAGAATTAGCTGTGTTCCAGAAATCCACGTCCTGGAAACAATACATCAAATATGTCAACCTCTAATCTGTGAACTCACTTGAGTAAAGACATAGACGTGTGCCTGTAATCTCACTGACCTTACTGACTTGGTGACTTCAACTTCAACTTCAACTGCCCATCTCAACGCTAAGTGTTATATTATTCTTAAGATTTACTGTTTTACTTCTTCACGCTTCAGTCAATACAGTGCTCCCTCCAATTTTGCGGGAAATTGGTCGACACTGCAGGCCACAAAATTCAAATTCGCAAAATTGGAATCATTAACCTAATGGGGAAAATTTAATATGGTCGACATCGTCAGTGACAGCCCAATTTTTTGTGATTTTAGTCATATTTTTGGCCTTGTTTGTACACAAATACATGTAATTATACTTCCTATAATAAAGAAAAACATAAACATTATCATGTTGCACACTATTAAACACTAATAAACGGTATCACAACCCAAATTTGCGGAAAGAAATCCAATATTGCGAGACCCTGAGAAATGCCCGCGCGCGAAAAAAATAAAAAATAGGCGTGGAAGAATACAGGCCTCAAAACGGCCTGACATTACGTGCGAAACTAGTGCGGAAACCCCACTTTGTCCAGGTGCTACCCTCAAAATTTGAGTTGCATCGCAAAATTAGAGTTTCATAAAAAAAGTTATTTTGGGGTCTCAATCGCAAAATTGGAATATCACAAAATTTAAGTGTGCAAAATTGGAGGGAGCACTGTAGGTCCTTTACACATTAAACATTAATTTTTAACACTTCAAATACGCTTTTGATACACTTGATAGTAAATAAGTGTTATTCCTGATATAGCTGCATTCCTTTCCTAATTCTACTAACTTTGGAACTTATCAGATTAATTGTTTTAGTTACCTATCTTGAAATAGTGAGCAAGTGATAAGCCTAACCACAAGATTCGCTGTGCTGAGTGACCTTGAAATTCGCTTATACAATCACGTGATTCATCCTTCAGGAATTCTAAGCTGATAATTACTCAAATTACTCAGCTGTATTTTGGATTGACATGACAATCATCGTTCAATGTCAGTCTTGCAAAGAATGCTTTGCCAGCGGAAATAATGTTTGCCTTTTGTGAGGAAATAATGAGCATATAAAAAAAAACTAACAGACATGGTTCAGACCTTAAAACAATTAATTACTGAGAATGTTTTTCTTGAAAACGATCTGACTCTATCTTCTATTGACCTAACCCTACCCTCTTCACATATTGTTAGTAGCTCTTCCCAGGGTCTCAGGGCAAGCATCTACCCAGTTATGAGGGGCATAGCTTTTATGATCACAACATACCTGTAACACTGTACCAAGAACTAATGTGGCTTGGGAAATACTGGCCGGCCAAGTTGTGTGAGTTTGCTACTGAGGCTGCGATTGTAAACAAATGCCTGTAGAAATGCAATGCACTCTATCAAATCTTGCTGGACATTTAGAAGACATTAATATAATATAAATCACAAAATATTCTGATCTGTGTCAGAGACTACTTAAATCTAGTAAGCTGTGAAATTAGGTCAGAACATGACTTACATTTGGTTCACCATGGCTAGTTATGAAAATTCTATATTAACAGGTGCATCAGGGAATGCACCTCAATAAATTCATTCCCCTGACTTCCCTGGCTTTGACACGGAAACACCTCTGCCCTCGGCTCTAAAAACTCCCCTAACTGCCCACTTGTCAACTCCCTCGTGCCTTCCACCTCCTCTTGCACCTGCTTCCCTAACACCAACACCACCTTCTATTATAACCACCTTAGAATCATATATACCATCAAAACTTAAGACTCACCAACTCTCTATTCTGACTTCTCCCTTTTCCATAACCCAGACTGTCTCCTCATCCTCTCACTCTCGCCCATGCCTGTCACATTCGAACCTTGGAACAACGGAGAGTAGTTTATAGATAATAGTATAATAGATTTTTTGTTTGATATGGTGTCTAGATAGTCATTTCGAATAGAATTTTTGATTTTGTTAATATTAATTGGATTATTGATTTAATAATATTTGAAGTTTGTAAACATATATGGGTTTATTCAGGGAGTCGAACCAAAGAGGTTCATTGGTATGATTTGAAGCATTGTTGGGGTTTGTTTAATTCATAGAATCCAATCATAAAGATTCATTTGTAAATAATTGTAACTAAAGTGTTCAAAGTTTGTGTTGTCATTCACGGATTGGTAGAGAAGCCAGAGAGGGGTGAGGAAGAGGTGAGGTGGAGTGGAAGTTAGGCTGATGTGGGAGTCACTTGGATGACTTGACATTGGTCTGACCTCTGGGTCATTACTGCATATGGGATTACTACACCTGTGAAATCACCTGGGTTACTGTACCTGTGAAATGTGACTGTGACAAACTGTGCCATGGAATTATGAGACTCTGCTCACCCTATTGACCAAGGATAACTGTGTTTGAGATTTTGCTCAAAGTTGGAATACATAAAGGTAATTCTGTAAATAATGTAAATATATGCAACAATGAAAGAAGGAAAATTCCCCCGAGTCTTTCCTTGAACCTTTCTAAACACTAGTGACCGTGAACAATGTGACAACATCCCATCCATCCTTTACCACTAATCAGCTTCCTTTATCCAGACTCTTTGGTCCTCGCCAATGGAACAAATACTTCCATATCCCTGCTCGTGTTCCATTCTCTGAAAACACTTTCCAATTTCAAAAATGCATCCAAAAAAAGACAGGTGGGAAGAATAACCTTCCTCACATGACCTGACAGATCTCGCCTAGTCATTGTTGATTCTGAATGATAAGCTAAAGTTACGCTCACCCTCAAAGACCTTGAAAGGAAACCTTTCCTAGTGTCTCCTGATACCTAACTGAACACTCGTACTGGTACTGCTCTCATACCCTCACATTTAACTTCTCATAACACCCTCTGTGTTTCAGCAGAAGTTCATCCCCCACCCCGTACTTTTTCCTCCACTCGCCCACTCCCCTACCCCCAACCCTACTCCTACACCTCCTCCATCTTCCCCTCTCCCTTCCCCCTCACCCTTTTCCCTCTTTTTCCTTCCCAATCCTTCAGCTACATCTACCAGAAAATTTCTTCTTGATTATCCCTTACCTCCTGGATTCTTTCATTATATAATTCATCCTCTCCAAAATCCCAGTACTTATATTGCTATCATTATCACAACTTGTTCATTTTCTTTAAAAAAAAAAAAAAAAAAAAAAAAAAAAAAATTTCCATATAAATGACCTCCTCTGCCTACTCTCTATCTATGTACTTCTAGGTCTGATACACTTACTTAGGTTACATCTTACGATCCCTTTTTCTTGAACATTTTTCTACTCATGCCAATTGCATTGCTAGACTTACTGCTAGCTCTGAATTCCACTATGGCTCTGGTTTTGTCGTTCTTTGACAAACCACAGCCTACACTGGATCTAATCATTTCACTATAACAAACTGTTCTTTTCATCCCCATGCTTTGGTTTGCTTTTATCTTTTTGCTCTGCCATCTGTCTTTTAGCTTAACATAGTGCCATAACTTTTGATGTCTGGCGCTTATGTTGTGTAACGCAATAGGCAGGACAGACAAGGATAATCCAGTAACTCCACATTTACTGAACACACAATACAGTCAAAACAAGGATGTAGGGAAAACGAGCCGGGCTGAAGGCCTGCATATCTGGCAGGATGTGAGGTGGAGAATAGTGGGTTGAAGCTGAAGTGAACAGGGTGGAAGACTTGGAACATCTGCTGGGTGCCCATACCGACCTCATGACCATACTCGTAGTCACTCTCCTCTGGTCGAAGGGACAGGAGTAGGGGCTGATGATCGCTCAACTACCTTGTCCAGCCCTCGTTCATGTTGGGCCAGGTAGTGGAGAGGAGTGGTAATTATTGAATCACCCATTAGTAGGTGACCACCACAAGATTCCCCTTTTCTTGTGGAGAATTGAGGTTGGTAGACAGAGGCACCAGCATCACTAGCAATAGAGGAGATCGCTGAATCATAAAAGTCAGGAGGCTTCACCAATGTGCCAGAACGGGTAAAAATGGGCCTGCGAGGAGAATCCTCAGTCGAAGAATCTGAATAGGACATAGAAGAATTAGGTGAATTACATCCATGGGGTGGATAGTGAGGAGGGGAAGTTTCGGGGTAGAAGTATCAGCTGTAGGATCACCTACTCTTACATTACACAATCCCACTGTTATCATGTGTTCTGCTATCGCGTTTTACTGCTATCACGCACATATCAAAAGCAAGCATATTCTTGCTGTAGCGCAGTTATTTCTGCAGTCAATCCCGTTATCACGCGCTGAATCTGATTTGAAAACCCCGGTTTATGACTCACGCGTACGGGATTAATTTGACATCACAGAGTCTCCCCGCCTGTGATTGACTGATGCTCTCCCACCACACATCACCCTTTCCACCACCTCACTAAATGCATGTATCCTCTGTGATTACAGTGAAACAAGAGCTCCCACATTAATTTTGTTGTTATCTGTGTTACCCGCATCGGCCCATTCTTACCAACAATGCCACTCATGAAACCACCAACCATCACTGAGTCTAAGGCAACTGGTTCAAAAGAGATTTGACCTAGGAAAAACCTCACTTATGCCCAAAAACTAGAGATATGCAAGCTTATTGATAGTGGTGAGACTTGAAGAGGTGTAGCAAAGAAATTTAGAGTGAACGAGTCAACAGTACAAGGTATTTATGTGAAAACTTTACATATTCAGAAACATGCAAGTCTTGCACCTTCTGCTGCAGGTTCGAGTGCAAAGAGAAGTGCTGCTTAAGACTGAGCAGCATTTGAGCATGTATATAGAGAGGTAGGTGAAGCGAAACATACCTGTGGATACTAAAGAAATAATGGAAACAGCCAAGGAAATCTATTGTGGTGGCCAAGAAACTTAATGTGGAAACCCCACCTGTATTTCTCACTTCAAAAGGTTGGGTAGATAAGTCTATGGCAAGGCATAAAGTGAAAAATGTGACAATTTCATGTGAGGGTGCTAGTGGTGATAGACAAGCGGTGGGAGTGTATCAGGAATCACTGAAAAAAATTATTCAGACTTGCCTTTTTATCCTTGATCAAAGCCTTCATTACTCCTTTCAAAAGTAAGTATGACGGTCTTTTATGTTGTGTATTTATTGTTTATGATGTTCTTATTGATATGTTAATGCTTTCTTCATGTTGTTGGCGTAATTGACACAAAATCATAGGTAAATAGTGAACAAATGGTCGGAAATTTGCCACTGATAGACCAATCACAATGAATTACATTTATAATTAGGTTCTGCTATCGTGCTTTCTGCTGTCACACTCATCTGCGCTTACCTATTAGTCGTGATAGCAGAGGGATGGGCATTGGCATTAAGGGGAGATAGAGCTTTTAAAACCCATGGTAATGAAAAATTATCTTCATGCAAATTTTTTTTTTTAAAGAGATCTTAATACTACATGAGGCTGTCCCAACGTGAAGGCGATATATGCAATATAAATATTTTTTTTTACATTTTACACTGAATCCAGTACCAAGTGGATTATCCATTATAACATGAAAACCAACTGGCCTGACTCCTTCAAATTGTGTCTAGCTATAGTGTAATATGTCATTTTTAGTGTAAACAACGTGGATTTCTATTTAGGCATTTTGCGATTTTTTGGAAAACCATAATCATTGATAAATTTTTTTTGTAACTAAAAATTGAAAATATCAAAATATTTAAACCACAAAGATCAGTCAAAGGGAAAAACTATCTAGTTCACAATATAGTGCCATAAATAACTGATGACCACAGGGAATCGTGTCACTGAGCAGTGGAAAGTTCCTTGATCAAAGAATTTGAGATTTCTGAACCATAGCCACATTGTGGGAAAACCTGTTGGAAGCTACTGAGATGGGCTTCTTGTCTAGCTTATTTTGAGTATTAGACAATGTTTAAAGCAGAACGCAGCAACCTCTTAATCAAATTTGTGGATGAGACAGCCTCGGAAGAAGACATTATGTTTTTTGGGTGTGGTTTGCACAGATGTGTTTTGTTGAAGAGCAATTTGTATGGATATGGCCAGGTGAGGCACAGAGAGGGTAAAGTGCGGTGGATCTGCAATATTTTGCTGGATGTACAAATGTCAAGCAGTTTTGGCACTGATGGGGAGGAGGAATGTAAGTTTTAACATTACAGAAGACTCCACCTATGTATACACTGTCTGAAAAATCTTGTCCTCTGAATGTAATTTTTGCAATAATTGCTTGTTATCTGCATCGGCCACAAGGATCAATAGTAAAGCAGGACACATGAGTGATATCATGTTTGCCTGCAATCAGTTCAAAAGGTCAGAAGAACAGTCGAGCCAACTGATGCCCACTGGGGAGATTTCATTGGGAATGAGATTGGTACCAGTACGAGTGTTCAGTTGGGTATCAGGGGATACTGGAAAAAGTTTCCCATCTAGGTCTTTAAGGGTAAGCATAGCTTCAGCTTGGGATTGTGAATCAACAAGGACTTGGCGAGATCTGTCAGGTTGTGTGAGGAAGGTTACCCTTCCCAGATGTCTATGGATGCATTCTTGGAATTGGAAAGTGTTTTTTGAGTAGAGAGCATGAGTAGGAATATGGAAGTATTTGTTCCATCTGCGAGGACCAAAGAGGATAAATAAACGAAGGTGATTAGTGGTAGTGGATGGACGTGGGTGAGGGTCTGAGGAGGAAGGTACAGCCTGGATTATAAAAGAGGGAGGGATCAGAGTTGTTGTTTTTTTTGTTTTTTTTAAACATTAAAATTGTATCGCCCAAAGGCAAACAAAAATAGGTAAAAAAAAAATCCCACTTATCCCCAAACCCTGTACAAAGCACACTAGGAGAAATAGAGGCAGGGGGTGGAGGTTCAATTTAGTATGAGAGGGCTGATGAGTGGTTTTACTTTTGGGGGATTTATTTGGTTCTAAAGTGGTTATAATAGAGGAAGATACAGATATAGTAGGAGAGGTTGTTGTTAGAGAAACAGGTACAATAGGAGGTGGAGGAGAGGAGGGAGTTGACATGTGGGCGGTTAGGGGAGTTTTCAAAGCTGTGATGAGAGGTGTGTCCTTGTCAAAGCCAGGGAAGTCGAGGGGGTGGATTTTTTGAGGAGCATTCCCCAATGCAGCTATTGATTTTAAATTTTCATAACTGACATTGGTGAGCCGAATTTAAATGGGGAATATAACCGGTCTGCTCCCCATAGCCCCCATAGAGAGTAAAGGCAATGAAAAAGGGAGTGTATATCGTACCCATGGCACCGTCAGGCCGTTCATGACTGAATTCGTAGTTAGCCTTCCATCCTCTCAGCATGGCTCTCACATTTTACGAAAAGTAAGGGATAGTGGGAGATTAGGAAGAAAACACAGATGAAAGAAGGGGAAATTGAGCTAGAAAAAGAAAAGGCCTAGCGAAAATTGGTTGTACCAGAGACTGAAGTATGAGGCATCAGACCATAATCTGTGGTGTTGAAGCTTACCTCCCCACACTCACAAAGGTGCTGGGCTTGAAAACAGAGAGGAAAAGTTAAGTGAAGGGAGTGTATATGTATGTGCATGGGGGTGTGTATCTGTCCCATATCTTGGTTACTCTTCTTTCAGGGGATAACAGCCTGTTATATAGATAGATATATTTTGTTTTCAATAATGGGGCCCCAACTCTGTACGTAGTTCATCACCCCTTTAATGAAATCTCATTTTGGGGGAATTTTGTTGAGTTGCCTAGGATTCAAGAAACGATTACTATTTTTCTCTATTGAAATTAATTTAGATATTGCCTGTCCCTAAAAAAAATTACACCTAGCACAGCGCAGTTCCACTACCAATTAGGTGTGCTAGGTCGATCCCACTGTATATTGTATTTACACCTGTCTAAACTATTATTCTTTGTTTTTCGTGGATTGTCACTTGAATGTTTTTTTTCCCTGAATTTTGTTTTTGGTCACAGGTCAGGCTCCTCATATATATATATATATATATATATATATATATATATATATATATATATATATATATATATATAATATATATATATATATATATATATATATATATATATATATATATATATATATATATATATATATATATATATATATATATATACATATATATATATATATATATATATATATATATATATATATATATATACATATATATATATATGTATATATATATATATATATATATATATATATATATATATATATATATATATATATATATACATATATATATATATATATATATATATATATACATATATATATATATATATATATATATATATATATACATATATATATATATATATATATATATATATATATATATATACATATATATATATATATATATATATATATATATATATATATATATATATATATTCATATATATATATATATATATATATATATATATATATATATAAATGTATATATAAATGTGTGTATATATATATATATATATATATATATATATATATATATATATATATATATATATATATATAAAGTTAATTTCACTCTTAGATCAAAACATTTATTTGTTTTCTGGAATAAGATTAGTGACTCTGATAACCCTGTAACATTTCTCCTTCTAAGATGAGCCTGAATGGCACTCTTGATTCATCTTATATAAACAAAGTAATAGCCTGCCATTCTTGAACCTACCAAATGTTGTCTTAGTTTCATCCTCTTTATGATCTGATTACCCCACTTAATGATCCCTGGACTGTAATATGACTGGTTAAAGGATTCCCTCAGCCCACATTTATCTTCCAACTTATGATTTTTATAGCTCTTCATCATGGTTCCCAAACATCAGTTGTCACAAAGTGCTGAAAGAATACTATGTAGAATGCTAGGTAATGTGGCAGCAAGTATGGTAACATTGTTACCTCTTTCCTAAATCTAGGAGAAAACTTTGCGATGTTTTTTTTTTCTTTTTTTTCTAAACTTTCCCAATCTGAGGTACTGGTCGAGACTGAAATCTGGGGTTCAAATAAAAGGAAATCTATTTTGATGTGTGAAAAAAGAGTGAAATACAATGCATGGAACCAGAGAGATTTTTTTGTTGTGTTGCACAAATGAAAGATATATGTATGTACAGAGTATCCTGCAGGAATTTCTGTCATTGCTATCGCCCTCCAAGGGGCTTTCTAGAAGGGAACCAATTATGATGATGGAGGTAGTTTGTCTTTCTACATGGGAAAAAAAGCTGTATTAATTTCAAACTGCGAGCGAAGCGACCAGTTTGGAAGTTACGAAACGACCCCATCCAAAATTTGTCTGTGTGTCTGTATGTATGTGTGACTATCTGTCTGTCTGTCTGTCTTCTATCTCCTCCTAGACCACTGGAGGGATTGGAATGAAATTTTCAGGGGTCGTAGGCATCAACCATTAGATGGATATTATATATTAAAAACATATTGTTATTATGTAAATTTTAAATTTATTTATGAAAAACCTGTATCTCGCTTAATACTGGTCGCACATATTCATACTGGCACAGGAGACACCTTGACCTACCTCCTACTAACTCTTACCTCCTACCTCCCTTTCTACCTCCTACCTTCCTTTCTACCTCCTACCTCCCTTTCTACCACCTACCCCCCTTTCTACCTCCTACCTACCTCTTACCTCCCTTTCTACCTCCTACCTACCTCTTACCTCCCTTTCTATCTCCTACCTACCTCCCTTTCTACCTCCTACCTCCCATTCTACCTCCTACCTCTCTTTCTACCTCCTACCTCCCTTTCTACCTTCTACCTCCCATTCTACCTCCTACCTCTCTTTCTACCTCCTACCTCCCTTTCTACCTCCTACCTCCCTTTCTACCTCCTATCTCCCTTTCTACCTCCTACCTCCTACCTCCCTTTCTACCTCCTACCTCCTACCTCCCTTTCTACCTCCTACCTCCCTTTCTACCACCTACCTCCTACCTCCTTTTCTACCTCAAATTTATTGCTGCCCTCCAATTTCTCAAGAAAACAATGAAGATTGTCGGCACATTCAGATATCCACACACAACGCATCAATGTACCCACAGGATGTAATTGTACAATCCGTCCCCAAAATTGATCCCTCTGCACACAACATACCACAAGATTAAGCTTCAGCTGTAAGCCAAGATTCGGCGAGGTAACCATCATCTACAGTTGACTTGCCTATACCACAAGAAAATCTATTGACTTTGCTCAGGGCTGCTGTTAAGGCAGATAACCAACAAGCAAATATTGAATGGCCTACTAGAGATTAACTGCCAATTTCCCAGTTCACAACAGGTTACTTCAGCAAGGCAATTCCAGATTTTTTTCCCTATGGAAAGGAGACTACACCAAGCCTCTACTGCTAGCTAACCCGATTTTGGCAGACTACTTTCGTCATCTAATGAGATTGTACTGTGCACATGGTTTTGTGACCCACCATTCATTCACATTTATTTTCATGAATATGCTGCAGAGGTATGCAGCTTTAAACACACTAAATCTGTTTGCCAAGCGGTGTGCCCAAGATCTGTCTGTGCCAGAACTGAAAAGAGCCCTCTTAGAGGGGGATGAGAAGGTCCTAAACAAGCTATTCTACTTCGCAGCTCCTATTCCAGCAACAAGGCAAAATCTGAGGTACAAGACTCATCAGCCATTATCCTTCACTCCATGGCTCAGATTGTCTTCGGACGGCAAGAAAAGGTGTTTTGCAGCAACTACCCAAACTGGAGCAAGCAGTTTTGGTATGCTGGGTGATTGGTTTTGGTGTCATGGTCACCCAGCATGTCTATTTACTTAATTATAAGTTTAAATTTTTTGCAGATGTACCCTAGGTATGAATATAAAGAAAATTCCTGGTACCAAATTCCACTAGATATCAACAATTCTTTTGATCACAATTATATTATATTATGCTGCAATCTAAGGAAAAAACAATCTAATGTACTAATTATGGAGTGTCAAGAAAGACCAGAATAATAATATTTTTGAATTCTGATTCTCTAATTATATCTGCAGATATGGCTTTTGCTCTGCATGACCAGGAACTTGTTAATGAAATGCAAAAAATGCCAAAGAGAGTGCGGACAACATTATGTAATGACATCACAAGACGCTTCCCTTGCCTACCTCTAAGTATACGAGGGTCCCGCCACCACACCTCCAACATAAACTATCACAGCCACAAGATGACCCATTCCACTACAGAAGAGGAGGAGGATGACCTAATACCAGGTAATTATTAGGTGTCTAAGATAAGCAGATTATTACATAGGTGCTGCTATGAAGGCTTATAGTTGAGTGTTTGGAACAAGCACATACGTTCAGTTGTAAAAGCTTCCCAGAAGCAATGTTTTTGCTGTAGATTGATTTATCTATCTATGTTTTATCTGATGCCTGCTCCTAAGAACTACTGCAGGGGACACATAACAAAAGTCTCCATTAATTCCTATCTTTGCATTCCTTATTGCATGTTCTTAATCCTCATTCTCCTTTTTCCCCTTTTTCTCATGTACACCCATTCTATTTATCATACTCATATATTCTCTCTTGGTTATTTAACTTTCTGCCATTATTTCCATATAGCCAAACTATCTTAGGGTGCTGTGTTTGACCCACTCAACCACTCAACATTTCATTGATTCAATTATTCTTGACATACCAAATCAATTTCTTTTGCCATCCATTCTTCTCACATCACAAGCATTTCTCGATTAACTCATTTCAACCTCATAGATCCATGATCTTTTTCTATCAGTCTATTAGGCTATTCTAGTATATTCAAGTCTCTCGCATATTTAATTGTTGGGACAATTATTCCATCATATAATTTCTTCTCTACCTCCATGTTTATCTCCTTTTCTTTCATCATACGCTTTAGCGATCAAACCACTTTTCTCACTTGAAAGCTTTTTCTCTTTTCTCGCCTTTTGATCTTCCATGCTTACACAGAATCTTACCAAGGAACTTAAATTCTTGTACCTCCTCTATTTTCCTCTATTCAGCCAAATTTCACATTCTTTTTGGGCATTGGACTCTTACTCAAGAAGAACATTCAGAATCAACTATTTTACTTTAATGCTTTTCAAACACTATTCTACTCCTTACAAACACTGTAGATTTGTATGAGAGTACAATTGTGTCCATTACATTAAAGATTTTTATTATCAAAACCATTAAGCACATAGTACATCTTTCTATCTATCTATCTATCTATATAACAGGCTGACATCCTAGTACTACAGGGGGGTAGCAGAGATGGATGGACAGATAGCATATATTTAGACTTAAAAAAGGCATATGATAAGGTTCCACACAGGAGATTTCTATGGAAGTTGGAACACATTGTAGGATTAAAAGGAACAAAAGAGAATTGGATGGAAAGGAAGGGAAATGAGAACAGTAGTAAAGGATGAAAAATCAGAATGAAACGTATAGATATAATATTTGGTAACATTTTCAGAATGCTAAGGAATATACGGATGGCTTTTCATTTCCTAGATAAAGATCTGATAAGGAAAATTATAACTGCAATAATCAGACCAAAACTGGAATATGCAGAAGTAATATGGTTCCCGAACAAGAAAAACCCTGTGTTGAAATTAGAAAGAAAACAGAATTGCAACTAAGATGGTACTAGAATTGGAAGACCTAACATGTGAGGAAAGATTAATAGAAATTCATATAACAACATTAAAAAAAAGAAGAGAAAAAGGTGATTTGATTACAATATATAAATTGATGAACATCCTGGAGGAAACAGATAGAAAAGCCTTAATATTGAGAAGAAAAGGAGAGGCTAGATATTTGAGAGGACAAGAAAAAAATGCAGAAAGGAATTTGCTTGAACGATACAAAAAAGTACAGTTTTCCCCAAAAGAAGTATAAATACTTGGAATGGACTGAAGGAAGAAGTGATAATGGCAAAGAATGTACATCAACTGAAGGAAAACCTTGACAAATATAGATACAGAGACAGGACCACACGAGTGTAGCTCAAGCCCTGTATACTACAACTAGGTAAATACACAGAGAAGACAGTTCAAAGGAAAAATTAAATTGATGGTGGGTATTGTACATAAATATAAATGGGCAAGTGTCAACATTATCAGATATAACGATTACCTGAGAGCCAAGAAACCAGACATATTTGGTCTAGTAGAAGTGAGGCTAAGTGATTCTGATGATATGCCAGTTGGGGAGGGACAATACAATGTATGGAGGCGAAACAGAAATCAGAAAAAGGGAGGCGGAGTAATGGTGTTCACAAGGAAGGATGTGATAATGGGGAAGGTAGAAAAATTAGAAGGTATGACAGAGATGTTGAAGGTAGAGTTGGTAATGAAAAATGGAAGAAAAAGAGACTTGGTAGCTGTATACGTTCCACCCAAGACCAATGCCTGGAGGGAGAGAAGAGTATGGAGACATGCTGAAAGACACATGCAAATGTTTAAAGAATATGATGGATAATAGTGTCAACATAATTATGATGGGAGACTTGAACTGCAAAGACGTTTGTTGGGAAGAGTGGTATACTGGAGGAGGAGAAGAATCATGGGATGGTATTGTAATGCCAATAATTTCCTTTATATGGATGGCAGGGGTAACAACAGTTCCTTTGTTCTAAACCTGGGAATTTTCCATAAACTCCCCCTTTCCCCTCTCTCACCACGAGGCTCATCCATCCATTAATTAACTGCATCCTCTCTTGAGGTTGAGGGGTCTGAAGGCAGCTGGAATTTGTAACACTAGTGAAGAGTTGCTCAAAGCTGTAGGTGAGGCCATGATCCGTGGGTTGCATGCTGTCTTGACTGTTGTATGGCATTCAGGTATCAATTCTCCTGACTGGAGATCCCTATCTGGAAAAAGAAAGGGGACTGTCAGAACTGCAAGAATTACTGTGGAATAATGTTGCTCAGCATACCAGGAAAGGTGCTGATACATCTACTATTGATGCGAATTCGTAGTCACTTGCTGAAGTATCATAGACCTGAACAGTCAGGGTTCATGCCTGGTAGGTCAACAACTGATTGTATCTAGAGCTTTGTGTACTGGTGGAGTGCCAACATAAGTATCGACAGAGGATGTGTGCAGCCTATGTAGATCTCAAGAAGATGCTTGATTCAGTACATTTGAATTTATTTATTAATTTATTTATTTTCTTTGCATAACAAAAACGAATCGTTGTTTTAATTTCTTGTACTATTTAATCTATTAACAAGTTGCCATTTTTTTTTTTTTTTTTTTTTTTTTTTTACAGTATATGGCCACTCTACCTAATCTGAGGGTGTCAGTGACAGTATGTATGTCTTTGAATTTCACTATGTATTGAAACATTTTTTAGCCAAAACATTTTCAGGGATTACAATGCAATAATAATTAGTATAAGGAGTTAAGAATACTGAAAATGCTCAATTTTATGAGTGCTTTGTATAATTAAAAATTTATCTAGTACTGGATCATTCACTTATATCCACAGGTTTATCAGTATCTGTGTGTACTGAGCTTTTACGAGGCAAGAAATCTGTGTTGTCTTGTCCAAGTAGTGAATCCAGGGATGATACTTTACCCACTCCTTCTCTCAGCTCCCTACACTCCATGGAGGAAGTCAGCCACACCACAGCCAACCAGAGTTATTATCTACCTTCACAATAGTATTCTGCATTTGGGATCTTTTAAATTATAACTGGTGTTTCAGCATAATTTGATTTTTATATTGTAGAGTAGAAATAATTATACCAATCTGTGAATTATAAATGTCATTTTTATGTGGTAACATCAAGTAAGTAGCTGGTAATTCCAATTCAGATCTCAATTGCACAATACTGACTTTCAGTTTGCTGAATTTCTTTCATGTTGTTTATTTCTTTACCTGGGTTGAAATTTTAGGGAAATTTGCAGTAAAAGAATTTAATTGCCGTACTACATCATCTGGAATTGCATTTCATTCTCTTTCCTCATAGGTGAGACCAAGAGGAAGCAAAACCAGCCTCAGTTATGTAAGGATGACATTGCTGCCATCTGTTGCCCACATCAGATCATCAAGAACATTTGCATGTTTTGTCGTGATGACCCTGATGAACCTGACTATAAGATGGGCAAGGTTTGGCGAGAGCAGCTGTTCCTTAAAAATCCTGGGGAAGTCAGATGGGTAATGGAGACTTGTGTGGAAAAGGTGAGATATCTTGCCTTGGGATGTTTTATCTTTTATTTAGGTGGCAAGGAGAGAGTGTTTGGATAGAGAGAGGTGGAGGCTCTTCTGCTGTGGCCATCTCCTTGGTGAAGATTCCTGGAGGGAACTATGCATCAGAGATTATAGATAGATAGATAGTAAAGGATAAATATGTGTGAAAAGTGTATATTTTAAAGTATTTTTAGAGGATTTTGATCAAATCTGAATTGTGTAATATTTCAAGCTTAGTTAAAGTATTAATTTATATATATATATATATATATATATATATATATATATATATATATATATATATATATATGTATATATATATATATATATATATATATATATATATATATATATATATATATATATATATATATATATATATATATATATGCCTCCAACTTTTTTTTATTTTTTTTTTATTTTTATTTTTTTTTTATTTATTTATTTTTTTTTAAATATACCTTAAAAGATTACTGGTTAAGTGCAAACAAAAATACATTAAAAAAAATCCCGCTTGTCGCCAGACCCTGTAAAGAAGATAGTAGGAGAATAGAAGTAAGGGCTGGGGGTCTTGAAACTCCTCTTTTGAAAGAGTTTAATTCATAGGCAGGTGGAAAAACAGACAAAGGAAGAGAGTTCCAGAGTTAACCAGTGTATGGGATGAAAGAGTGAATAAACTTGTTAACTCTTGCATTAGAAAGATGGACAGAATATGGATGAGAAGAAGTAGAAAGTCTTGTGCAGCTACGCCGCGGGATGGGTGGAGGCATGCAGTTAGCAAGTTCAGAAAAGCAACCTGAGGCTGCTTGTCTTTCATTTTTTAATTACATTAATTTGGACACTAAGCTATCTACATTTGAATACAATATTAATATTTAGGACATTTAATCCTCTTATTTTATCTTGAATCATGTGTATTTGCAGTTAAAAGTGTCTTGATGATGGGATTTTGGGGTCCAGGAACGGATTAACTTACTTTCCAAAAATGGTTTCCAATTCCGAATTTTTCCCAATTCGAACAGCCACCAGAAGGGATTAAATTCGGAATTAGAGGTTTCATTGTGTGTATATATATATATATATATATATATATATATATATATATATATATATATATATATATACATATATATGTATGTATGTATGTATGTATGTATGTATATATATATATATATATATATATATATATATATATATATATGTATATATATATATATATATATATATATATATATATATATATATATATATATGTATATATATATATATATATATATATATATATATATATATATATATATATATATGTATATATACATATATATATATATATATATATATATATATATATATATATATATATATATATATATATATATATATACATATACATATACATATAAACCGTTTGCTGGGGACTTGTCAAAGTTTGAGTGTATTGATGCATTCAACTTTTTTCTTGTGTGCCATCCAACTTGTTTGGTAGAAGCTAACGAAGAAGTTTGCAAAGCTGCAGGTGTGGATGGAATAACAGTAGAAATGATATTGAAATATGGAATAGGAACTGTGGTGGAATTGTTGTGTCTGATATGTGACCTTGTATGAAGAAAAAGATAAGTACCAGATGAGTGGAAGAAAGCAGGTATTGTGCCCTTGCATAAAGATAAAGGTAGTAAAGATGTGCACTTATAGAGGGATAAATTTGGTTAGTGTGCCATTAAAAGTGTATGGGAGAGTCTTGATTAAGAGATTAATGGAAGTAATTGCAGGGAAGGTTAGCGAGGAGCAGGGAGTCCTTAGGAAGGGAAAAGAATGTGTTGACCAGATATCTGCAATTAGAATTATGGTAGAGAAGTAGTTAGGGAAGGATGAAAACTGTATGCAGCCGTAATGGATCTACAAAAGGCATATTATAGAGTTGATAGGGAAGTTATTTGGAATGTTCTGAAAATTCATGGTGTTGGAGCACAGTTGTTGATAGGAGTTAAAGTGTTTTATAAGGAAACAAGTGGTGTATGAAGGCAGACGGAGAGCTTAGGGAAAATTTTCTTATAGGAGCTCAGTTGAGATCAAGATATGTGATGTCTCCATAGCAGTTTGATATTTTTATCGATGGGTGTATGAGCAAAATGAAAGCTCAAATGGGAAAAAAACTGAAAATTAATGGAATGGGGTAGACAGTGGTGGCATGCTTATTTGCAGATGACACTGCGTTGTTTGCAGAGAATGAAGAGGAATTTCAGAGAGATGTGGAAGAATTTTATACTGTATGTACCTGAATTGAGCTAAGAGTGAATGCTGGGTAAAGTAAGGTGATCGTCTTTGAAAAGAGGGTGGTTGACTTTAATGCACCTTATAAGGAAAGTGTGACAGCAAAAGGAAAGTGTGAGGTAGTTTAAGGAGAAGAGAAAATGGAGAGGAAGGAATCTACCTTTATAGGTAAAGAGAGGGTTAAAGAACATCATATTCCGGCCAACACTGATGTAGATTGACTTGGACATGGAATAGGGCAGAGCAGTCAAGTGTGTGAGCTTACCTTGAAATTTTTAATTACATACATACATGTACGGAAATTGCAACCTTACTGTATTAAACAGGCTCTACTACCTCTTTTCCCAACTTACAATGAAACAAACCTTTTTATTATGTGCATAGGTTTTGTATTCCAGGTTTTTAAGAAATTGTCATATTTCCATAATTTTTCTTCAATTACAAAATATCAGATTTTCAGATCACAAATACCATGACTTAAACCTTAATAGCTGTTGAAATGCTGTAGCTATAGCTACAAATCTCTCTTAATTACCAATCTTCTTTTTATTCTCTTTTTATCTTTGTTCATAATTATATTTCATATATATATATATATATATATATATATATATATTAATAGTAACCAATAACATCTCCATCAGGTGAGAAAACGCAACCAGTTTGGAATGTTTGCGTACAGAAAGTATGATGAATCTGATGAAGATGATGAGGAAGAGAATGGCAACTCACTCGATAAGATGAACCTGATTTTTGATGAGCTGGGTCATCCTATGGGTAAGAGACCCAGATTTCAGACTCCTCCTCCAGCTCCCATTACACCCAAGGGCTTGACGATGGAGCTCACTTTGAAGCATTACTCCAGGCACCAGACCAAGCCTAAGGCTATGTTCACCTTCCAGTGCATGCAGGTGAGTTATAGTCTCAGACCAATCTTCAACCAAAATCTCTAGTAGTAGTTTTAAAAGAGGAGAGTTAGAAAGTAGAAGGATTGTAACCATAGCAGGTCGACCTAATTATGACATGTCAAGGCTAGAATATCAACACAAGGGACTTGTTAGTTTGTTAGAAGGCAACAACCTGATTTCTTCATTATAGTGCCAGTGACCATCACATCAGCCATTGCCTCTAGCAAGGACTCCCACTCCCATGTATGTCCACTCGGTGGGACATTAAACTTTCCTTTCTTGACTATGTATACCTCATAACAAGTTTTGAGGTTGACTCATCAATTTCTCAATCTCCTTTATTCTTTCATCATTTTCTTTCTTGAAGTTGTCTATTTCATTTTTCAAATAACATTTGTCCATACACCATTTATTGAAATTTGACTCATTGATGTTTATTCGCTCACTTCTTCCCTTACTTCCTTATTTTCACTCCTCAATCTTTCAATCTCCTTTACTCTATCAACATTTGCCTCCCTGAGATTTTTTATTTAAGTCTTCAAATCACTTCTTTCCATACGCCATTCCTTGAAATTTGACTCAGTGGCATTCATCCTCTCCTAGAACTTTTCTACAGATTTTTTTTACATACACTCACCTCTAACTTGACTCCCCTCATTTCAATCCTTATTCTGTTTTCTTCGGCCTCTCTTTACTGTAATTTCACCATAGGTTTGGCAATATCTACATCTTCTTGGGTAAAACCTTTGAACTTGGGCGATCGCAATGATCCTTCCGATGGTTGAATTTTGTTTTCTTCACACTAACTTCAACTTATCACCTTTCCCTACCTTCTAGACAGGACTACAATTCTACACAGTCCAGAACCCCATATAACTATAACAAGGCCTGTTTTGAGGAGACCAATCTTGAAGCTTCCTGCAACCATAAACAAATGCTTGTAAAAATGTGATGCATTTCAGCTGCTTAGGCTAACAGTCACATACGTAATCATAAATAGAAAAGTGGTAGTAGAACCTATAGGTCATACATGCAAAATATAGTAAACTGAGGCATCGTATAACACAGAAATAGTATACCGTATTTGACGGCATATAAGACACACTTTTTTCCCCAAAAAAATGGCTAAAAAAAAAACCTCGGTCTGATATCGAAGGTGAGGCTTTTTGTAGGCTAATGTTATCCCCGACGCTCACTACTGTAGGCTACTTTTACTCCAGATTGTCAGTACCACCTAGCCCGACTCCATAATATTATTTACTTAAATGACGTTATTATTATTACCAGCACTATAAAAGGAATTATCATAAACACCAATGACTTTCAAGACGCCGTCTTTCTCAGCACGCTGTGCTTTACTTGTGCAAGTAGTGGCTGGTAGTCTGGAACAGCAGGATCAGCTGCCAGTTCATATATTATAAGCGCTACCACAGAGTTTCCAATTTAATGTGATAGCAGAACGGGTGATAGCAGTATGATGGGTGTACGCTATTCCTGGAATTTATGATTGGAATACGTTCCTGAAATCCCAATCGTAATTCGATTGATCGTATATTGAAGCATTATTTCAATAGTATAAATTTGGATGCGTTTCAGATCTGTTTGATGGGTGTTATGGGGAATTATGAATTCCTTCCAACTACCCCCATACTCCATTAGATACTCCATTAAACATTCATGAATATACATACTACATTGAATATACATAAATCAAGGCATGATAAGACAAATGAAGTGAGTTTCAGTAATTACCTGTATATGTAATGCTGAGTAACATCAAAATGATCCTTTGTGAGGCTGGATATGATGTGGCTTTGTTCCCTTCAAGGCAAATGGTCAAATTATTAAACAACCCATTCCTCTTTCTGCGGCATAAGAAGATGTTCGTATATGAAACAGCATTATTATTGATAAAAAGGGTCTTTGAAGAACATCTGAACGGGTTGAACAAAGAGGGAATTGTTCCTAGTGAAGGGAGGCTCTCTGTCGTCGGCTGTAAGCATGATGTAATCATGAGGCGGGAGCAAAGGCAAAGGAGATATGCAACTCTGTAGTTGTAGTATTTTCCCAGATCAGAAGGAACAACACCAGACCATGGTACACCTCAAAAAAACATGCTTGGGTTTTCTATGCAAAGATAAGGCTTCCCATTGGCTTACTACAGAGGCTAATTTTATCTAAGATTGTCAGTGCTACCTAACCAGTCTCCATAATAATATTATTTACTTAAATGATATTATTATTATTATTATTACTGGCACTGTAAAAGGAATTATTATAAACACCAATGACTTTCAAGATGCCTGCATTTCCCTGCTGAAATGGGAGTGTGTCTCATATGCCTATGCATCTTATATGCCATCAAATACGGTACTTGTAAATATTACTTGAGAATTTTTCTCCTCAGTTTACTAGAAAGTCCCTTTCTAGTAAATTGACTGCCTGTCCAGATTACGTTGCAACAGAAACACTGTTAACTGTTTGTCAGATAGAAGGGAAAAGTAAGGAAGGTTGTGCAATCATGATGTCTTACAGAGTCTGAAAATGCATGACAGTATGTGTGCGCAGTTTCAGCATCGTAACTAATGAGTTTAACTGAGGTGTGGGAAGATTGCTACTGTGCAAAGAAAGAACTTAAATATTGGGAATAAGAAAACCAAAGCAATTATATCTACCAGTACAGAACTGATAGGCCAGCCCATCCCCACCTTGCCGTGGTTTGCACTGTTAGTATACTTCAAGGAGTAGAACTGATGGGAAGGGTGCTGCACAATATGAGAGGTGGCCTTGTAAATTTGCTTCACAAAAAGACAGGGGACTGAATTTTTACATCATATATCTTTGTGGTTGGTAGGCATTGATGGAGGCTTATTGATGGTCGGCATCCGCCCGTTAGTGGCTCAGGTTTTAGATTTTTTATAGTGACGCCTCTAATTTCTCACGTTTTCTCTGATAATGAGTGCGAGAGAGACTAATTGCTACACTGCCACAAAGCATATAAACATTGCAAGTCCCGTTTTGAGGACAGTATGGCAGCAATTTTGGGTAATCTTTGGCCACTTAGCGGTAATACCAAAGATAGAAAAGTGGCCAGTGGATATTGGGGGATTGAACCCGGGACCCTGGGTTGTCATGCCCAAACGCTGACCACTGCACTGCTGCCTCCCCAACTAGTTCCATATATTGGAAAATCTCTTATGCTAAGGAGAGCCACAGGGTTTGCACCCACAGAAGGCTTAAACTCCTCCCCAACTGTGTCCATGTCCTCCTAGCTTCACTCAGAACTCCACGCAGCATAACACCGGCAATAGCACAGGTTTGGATCCTTGTCATGCTGGAAGGTTGTTCTTCTGTTTCTATAATAAGATAAAACACCTTATATGGTATTACAATGACAATTAGCTGACTGGCATGATGTTAGCAGACAGGTATGGTTGGTTGACTGGCTAGAGAAGTGTTGTGGTCAAGAATGATCTTCGTGGTTCTATACAGCCCACAAATGAACTTGGTTGCCAATGTGTTCAAATTTATCCTCTTAGAATAACATTCAATTAACTTCATAAGTAAATTCCTTAAAATAATGTTTTTCCTATTGTGGGATTCATGATAATTGGTATATCACTGTGTGAAAACTGAAAGATTCTGGAAGTGTGATTAGGAACAAAGTGAACATAAGTACAATGCAGTTTGGTTTGTTCCGGGTATGGGCACAGCTGATGCACTATTTGTAGATAACTCCAATAGAATTTCTTTGAAGAAAAAAAGAAACTGTATATTGTGTTCTTTCACCTGAAAAAGGCTTTTGTCAAAATAGCTAGAGATGCAGTCTGACTGTTACTAAGAAAATTAGGAAAAAGTGAGGGATAGTACAGGTGATTATAACATAGCACAGAGAATCGAATAATGAAACTTTGGTCAGTCAGGTTGAGATAGGAGCTAGATTTGATGTTAGTGACCACCACGAAATTAGATTCAAGATTGATGCAAAGAGGGAGATAGAACAAAACACTGCTTTAGTACCAGATTTTAGAAAAGCCAATTACCAGGGCCTCAGACACCACCTCCAGAGTATAGATTGGGAGGAAATAGGAGTAGGCAGAGAGGAGGATCAAAACATTGAGGTAGAATTACATTATAATAGCATAGTTAGGGAAATTCATACAGGGCAGGAACAGTATATACCTAAGAGGAGGATTAGGTCAAATAGAAATGATCCAAAATGATGAATAGCAGCATTAGAAGGGAAATTGGATTAAAAAGGGGACTCTATAGGAGAATTAAAAGGGGAGAAGTACAGGTAGTAGGGCAGTATAATGACCTAGCTAGGAAAGTTAAAAAGGATATTAGGACTGCAAAGAGGAATTATGAGGTTAGGATAGCTAGAGATGCC
This sequence comes from Metacarcinus magister, assembly GCA_029783475.1. Lineage (NCBI taxonomy): Eukaryota > Metazoa > Arthropoda > Malacostraca > Decapoda > Cancridae > Metacarcinus > Metacarcinus magister. The sequence continues at coordinate 4,077 of JAPQNM010001702.1, read as the reverse complement.
CAGAAGGATCCAAAGGGATTCTATCAGCTGTACAAGGCTAAAACAAAGGAAAGAATAGGACCTCTTAAAGGAATGGATGGCAGATTGATAGAAAATGGTGAGGAAATTAGTAAGGAATTAAATAAATACTTCTTGTCCGTATTTTCTCAGGAAGAGTCGGGTAGGGAACTGGAGCCAGTACAGATCTTTAGGGGACAAGAGGTTGATAAATTAAGCGAAATAGTCATAAGTAGGGAAGTAGTTAGCAAGGAAATAGATAGACTTAAAAAGACTAAATCTCCAGGGCCGGACGACATTTTTCCGAGGATTCTTAGGGAATGTAGAGAAGAACTCGTTGAACCCATTGCGATGATTTTTAGAAAACCCCTAGACACAGGAGTAGTTCCTAGGCTATGGAGGCAGGCAAATGTAGTTCCTATATTCAAGAAAGGAGATAAGGCAGAAAGTAGTAACTACCGCCCAATCAGTTTAACATCAGTGGTAGGCAAGATGTTAGAAGCTATCATAGCAAGGGCAATTAGAAAACATTTAGATGAACACAAGCTAATTAGACATAGTCAACATGGTTTTAGCAAGGGGAAGTCATGCCTCACAAATTTATTATCCTTCTATAGGAAAGTATTTGAAACCATAGATAAGGGGGACGAGTATGATATAGTTTATTTGGACTTGAGTAAAGCCTTTGACAGAGTACCCCATAGGAGACTGTTAAGTAAAGTCAAGGCTCATGGCATAGGTGGGAAGGTACTAGAGTGGATTAGGGGATGGCTTACTAGTAGGGAACAGAGGGTACAGATTAATGGGAAGAAATCAGAATGGGGTAATGTCACTAGTGGGGTACCACAAGGATCAGTACTAGGACCATTGTTATTCATAATCTATATAAATGACTTAGAGACAGGAATAAACAGTGATATCAGTAAATTTGCTGATGACACAAAGATAGGAAGACCGGTAAAGAATTTAGATGATGCTAGGATGCTGCAGGATGACTTAAATAGGCTGTACGAGTGGTCAGAGAAATGGCAGATGCAGTTTAATGTTAACAAGTGTAGCATTATGAGTGTAGGTAAAGGTAATAGGTCTGTAGACTACACATTAAATAACAATACCTTAGGAAAGTCATATAGTGTGAGGGACTTAGGAGTTCAAATAAGCAGTGACTTGCGCCCCAGGGAACAGTGTATTATAGCTAGAAATAGAGCCAACAAGATAATGGAATTTATTAGTAGGTGTGTGACAAATAGGAGTTCTGAAGTCATTCTGAGGTTGTATTTAGCGCTAGTAAGACCCCACTTAGATTATGCAGCTGAGTTTTGGTCCCCTTATTATAGGAAAGATATAGGCTCCTTGGAGGCAGTCCAGAGAAGAATGACCAAGATGATTCAGGGGCTGAGAAATTTACCCTACAAAGATAGGTTAAAACGTCTTAATCTCCACTCCCTAGAGAGAAGGAGGGCAAGAGGGGATTTGATTGAGGTTTTCAAATGGGTAAAAGGAATTAATAAGGGTAACATTGATCAGGTTTTAGAATTTAGTAGTCAGGATAGGACACGTGGAAATGGGTACAAGCTAGAAAAACTTAGATTCAGGACAGACATAGGTAGATATTGGTTCACTAACAGAGTGGTGAAGGATTGGAATAGGCTGGGTAGACACGTAGTAAGTGCTGAGTCAATAGATAGCTTTAAAAGACGGTTGGATCAGAGTATGGATAGGGATGACAGGTGGGATGGCTAAATATTGGATTATTCCAAGGGTGGGGGGCAAGGAGCTGCCTCGTGTAGGTCATTAACTGGCCTCTTGCAGTCTCCTTATTTCTTATGTTCTTATGTTCTAGAACAGGTGCAAATAATCTAAAAAGTGGACAAAGCAGAAATTGTCGTTGTACATTATTTATTGGCGTTCAGTAATGTAAGCTACGTTTTGTAATAGTTCTTGAAACATTATATAGAAAGTTTGGGGCTAATTGCCAAACGCAGATAATTTAGTCATGATAATTAGGAAATATGAATTTCAGAATGTGGAGAAAGGATGTGGAAACAAATAACAGTAAATGTAAGCAAAACGAAGGTGATGTTAGGCATTGTCTCAAAAATGGTGTTTAATCATATGCAATATCCATGAAGAGGTGTTGGTAGTTGTTCCTCCCGCCAAGCAACAATGCAAAAGGAACACGGCGAACATAACACAACAGAGGGCTGGAAGGGAGCAGCAAACACGGCGGCGGCCAGTGAACAACAAACTTTATTTGATGGGCAGCTCACAATACAGGTTCAAAAAGTCTGACGTGGCAGTCCAAGATGACATTTAGGTTAGTGACACGGCATCTCAATATAAACCAAGTCATTTCACACAAATTACATCAATAAAGGGATGATTATGAAACTTTAGATGAAAATATATAGAGTAGGCGCCTCAGCAAATAATCATACAATAATACATACCTATGAAATAGTTGCTTCCCGTTTTCCTTTTTAAGGGAAACTCATTACTGCCTACAAACGCAACAGTAGTAGTTCCATCCTATGTGTAGCTGCATTGAGTATGGTGACTGGGCTCACAACATGTTTAGTGATGTAATAGGTGGTCTGAGTAGTAGTAGTTATTACATAGAGAACAAGATTCATGTACATATTGGAGCAAAAGCTAGACATGTAGTGAGTCATGAATGGGTGGCTCAACTATTACACTAATTAAGGAAGCAGATAAAAGTAAGCAGTATTCCCTGGCTTTAAGTCACTCTTCAGAGAGGATGGAATTAAACTAGGAATGAGATAGCTCTAGTTTGAAGGGAACACTAACCCTTACCCTGATAAGAACAGCTTTTAATGCAGTCAATGGAGAACATATTTATTAAATTGTGAAAAAGCTGTTAGCTCTTGGGAGAATAGAATACCAACCTGTACCCTGATAAGAACAGTTTTTTTATAATCAATGGAGAATATATTTATTGAATTGTGAACAGCCGTTCTATTTTCCGGACATTATTCTTCAGAGTTAGTTGCTATTAAATATTTTTTATAAATGGTCAGTAAATGCAAAAAAAAATTTTTATTTCAACTGTGGCTTCAACGATTGCTGGTATTACTCAATACTTATTTATCTATCATACTTTATTTTTCTTTCATGTTCTATTCTTGCAAATGTAACTTGCAGTGCATTTGATTAGTTATTTCCTGAATTAAATTACCATTTTACTCATTGTATAATAGCATATAGAAATAGTATCCAAAAAAGAGCAAAAAATTGACACATATAGAATGTTTTTTTAACCCTTTTTTTTCTTATTAAGTAGCTGTCACTCCTTTACCATATGGTGATTGATGAATTGTGTCAATTTTAATGTATGTAAAGCAGATAATCTTATTCACTAAACCATTATAACTGGGGAATCTCCTTTTAAGGAAGTGCGCCGCTCTGAGTACAACAATCACTACCAAAACATGCACAGTGAGATTCAGGAAGGTCTGGATGGTTGGCTTGTCCATCGTTGTCCTCTACATGTAGTTGGCTGTCCCTTCATCAACAATCGCCTTCATCCAGGGAAAAAGGCAGGTGGTGCTTAAATTCTTTCAGAACAACTTAATTATATGTATTTTTTCTGACTGATAAACTGCCACAAGATGTGAAGCTTTTCCTCAATTGGTATATTTTCCCACAGGATGGTGATGTGGTCTACTCTCACAGTCTTAAAGCTTTTGGTGTCTGTCCAAAGCTTGAATATGAGCCTGCATCTTGTGGTAAGTGTAATACATTGAAATGGTTATTCATTATATATATATATATATATATATATATATATATATATATATATATATATATATATATATATATATATATATATATATATATGTAGCATTGGAAGCTTGTGAGTGTTTGTAGCTAGTTGGTCCACTGGATAATGAGAGTACTCAGATCCAGTTAAGGTTATTTATTTGACAAAAATATAGATACTATGTATAACAAAAAGATTTCAACAACAAATATTAATAATTGTATTTGCGCACTGTCTAAGGACAGTGCGCGCCAAGTTTATGGTATGCGCTGGTCTGCAGCGCAACAAAATAAATAATA
>JAPQNM010001697.1:67500-70000 GCA_029783475.1 Metacarcinus magister | reverse complement strand
TTTCCCACTCTTCTTAATCACCCACTTATTCGTTCCCTCTCTTTCTTTTTCAACAAACTGTTCTTCGCCCTTCCATCTCAATTCATCGCTCCTTCCCGCCCACCTAAGTTTCACTTCAGTAAATTCATACTACTTTCTTTTTGATATATTTATGATCTCCTTTCAACGTCTTACTTGCATTTGACACTTATCTGAATTACGAATGAAACTTTATGGGAACCATCTTAATCTGTTTGGAATTCATGTGTTAATATTCACCACAAATCACATAATGAATGGTTATGCTTCACAATGTTCCTCACAAAAATCATATTTAGATAAATACTTCTTACATCTATGGATATTTCTTAATCACTGTATAGTGGTAGTATAGTTATAGTTTATTTACTTGACATACAAAAAAAGTTATTAAATAATCCCCCTAACTAGGTAACTATAGACCATATAGTTCTGCTAGGGTTAACGGAAGAGCGCTATCCCTCTCACAACCGTGAAACAGGATCGAACTTACAACTTTTTGGTCACGAGCCGTGTACTGTACCACAGAGCCACACGACCCCCTGTTTTGACTTTGACATCAACCAATACACGAAACGACCACTAAATGAAATAAAGTTCACCAGCAAGGCAGAGCAGCTGACTGTAAGCTACGATTTTAGTTACGACAATGACAACGAGGTAAGCTGAATGCCACTTAGTGCATGAACAATTCAAGCAATATTTGCAATTACGTCATTAAATTTGAATCTCAAAACATCTGCCAACACCTCCACAAATAAACAAACAAATAAACCATACAAACCACATTAGAATCTAAAAAGTGCATAGAAAATCAAAATAACAGTACATAGATGAATTATTGTAGTGTGTGTGTGTGTGTGTGTGTGTGTGTGTGTGTGTGTGTGTGTGTGTGTGTGTGTGTGTGTGTGTGTGTGTGTGTGTGTGTGTGTGTGTGTGTGTGTGTGTGTGTGTGTGTGTGTGTGTGTGTGTGTGAGAGCTAACTCGTATTTCTGTTTATGTTCCAATGTGGATGACCAGGAAGCACTGCAGCGGTTGGTTCTGTCTGGTGTTGTTGTTGCAAACATGGCAAACAGCTCACCGCATGTCCCGTAATGACGGGTGAGAGTGATGCTGGTGACGTGTGGCAACGATGTTAGCCAAGACTTCTCGTCTTTCCTCTCACGTTAATGAAGTCTCACCACCACATCTCTCCTACTGTTACACTATTCTTTCCTACCCCAGCACTGGCTTACTCATCCCCCAGGGTCCCTGTCCGCTATGTGCATCATTTACATACTCTATCAAACGCATTCTTTCCCCAATGTATACATTCACTAGAAAAGTCAATCCGAAACTAATGAGTTGCATCAACAGTGTTGGAGGTACTACTAAGGTGGGAAGATAAAAATGTCGTTTTTCTTTCCTTTTTTCCCTAAAGGTATGGCGAAGAGGAAAAATATTAGTGAGAGGGATGAAACAACGTATGTGAGGAATGATAGAAGTGGTGTAGATTTATAAGGTGTGGGTTGGGTCTGTCGTTCTTATAGATGTCCAGTTAATTTGTTAGTGGATTCTCTTTCCTCTCCTCTGAAAGTGCAATCAGAGCCCTTCAAGCGGCTCTCTTCAAACACTCACTCAGGAGCGGCAGTTGTGTTCCGTGATGCTATTTCTTCTAAGCCATTAAATCAAATTGTTTTCGTACTAATAACAACTTGCAATTTGGAAACTATCTGGTGAGAAATTACCTTATATTATTTTGTGTTTCCGCTGTGTCACCTTGTTGTTATTGTCATCGTCTTATTGTACTAATAATACTGGTACATACGTACTGTGATTCGCAACAAATATCACTCCAACTTATTCCATAATGACCTAGTATTGGTTGCTGATAATTATTCAATGATTACATAATATTCTCTCTCTCTCTCTCTCTCTCTCTCTCTCTCTCTCTCTCTCTCTCTCTCTCTCTCTCTCTCTCTCTCTCTCTCTCTCTCTCTCTCTCTCTCTCTCTCTCTCGAGGCCGGGTGGCTCTGTGGCACAGTGCTCGGCTCATGGCCTAAAGGTTGCGAGTTCAAACCTGGCTTAAGTTAGCTTCTTGGTTGACTATATGGTCTCGTTAGGTTCAGTGAGACTGTTGTTGTCTGTTCTTTTTATATCCAACTAGTTCGGGGGGGATTTTCTAATAATATTTTAATCTCTCTCTCTCTCTCTCTCTCTCTCTCTCTCTCTCTCTCTCTCTCTCTCTCTCTCTCTCTCTCTCTGTCTCTCTCTCTCTCTCTCTCTCTCTCTCTCTCTCTCTCTCTCTCTCTCTCTCTCTCTCTCTCTCTCTCTCTCTCTCTCTCTCTCTCTCTCTCTCTCTCTCTCTCTCTCTCTCTCTCTCTCTCTCTCTCTCTCTCTCTCTCTTTCTCTCTCTCTCTGTATCGTTGTAAGGAAAGGGGCAAGTAAGCGGTCTTTAGACAATGTCCAAGGAGGAAGAGGCCCGGGAGATGGTTGATGGGGT
>JAPQNM010001697.1:52500-60000 GCA_029783475.1 Metacarcinus magister | reverse complement strand
CATACACATATATCGCTTTGCCACACCTCGTTTCGACCTCGAAACCCGGCAGACAAAAAACAAAATGATGATGCTGCTCTCGTCAAAAAAAAAAAGACGAGACAGCAAACACATGCATACAAAAAAAATTTACATTTGGGCAAGTTAAGTTTGAGACCAGCATCCGCAAATTTCTCCATAACATGGGAAAGTTTCTTTAAGTGGCTGTCTACATTCTTGGAAACAAGAATTAAATCATCAAGGTAGACAAACAAGCCATTACCAATGAGACCTTGGAAGATACTGTTGATTAATCTCTGGCAAGTAAGTGGAGAATTGCGAAGGCCCATGGGACATCTTAACCATTCATAATGACCTTGAGGAGTTGAAAAGGCAGTGATCTCACGGGATCTTTCATGAAGTGGAATCTGCCAGAATCAAGTGTCGTGAAAACTGTATTTCCCTTCCCCATAGATTGCAAAACTTCGTTAAGAACAGGAAGTGGATAATGGTCAGGGATGGTGGCGTCGTTCACCTTGCGGAAATCTAACACGGCACGAAATGAGGAGCCATCCTTTTTAGGGACTAAGAAAAGCGGCGAATTCCACGGGGAATGGCTTTCCTGGATGACACCTTCGGCAAGCATGTCGTCTACAAGTTTTTGTGCAACAGCCTTCTGATTATGAGGAAAGCGATACGAAGGCACGTATGAAGGACCCTTTCCCGGGTTAAGGTCAATGCGGTGTTCGATGCGATCCGTAACACCTAAAGGTTCACTAGGTAAGGCAAGAACATGCTGATGTTCTGCAAGCGAGTGAAGTAGACGAGCTTTCACCTCAGGAAAGTCTGAAGCCTTCACATATGGCTCCAACTGACTGGCCAGGACAGCCGGTTTCTGTGAGGTAGAAGTAACTGTGTAAGGAGACACTGCAGCTACTACGCTAGGCATTTCCTGAATATTAAGCTGATCACAGACTTCAACTGCGCCTAAGTGACAACCATCCTTCAAGGTGAAAGGAGAACCGGTGACGTTGGTAACTAAAACGTCTGTAATGTGACCTTCACGTATCGTGGACACAGTTCCTTCGAGCGCTAAACGATGAACACGCATTGAGTCAGACAACGACAAAACCTCGGAACCCAATGAGACATCTGACACACGAGCCGGCAAGCGAACGGCGCACATGGGTTCGATTAATTGGTCACCAACAACAACAGCTGCGCAATTCCTGCCTGAAGGGCCCGAACATCTCGACTCTACCGGACGGGGGTGAGGAGGATCATGGTTACCCGGCAACGGAACGCTAGAAACAGGCTGAGGGTGTGACGAGGTCAAGAGCAAAGGGGTTGGGCTGTTCAATGCAAAATAAGGTGTTCCGTTTACTGAAATAGCACGGCGCTGAGGAAAAACGTCAATATTGTGCATAACAAGGGACTCAAGGCCCAAAAGTCCATCACATTGCAAGGCAAAAGCAGATGTGACTAAGAAAGTAATTTGCAAAATTTCAGCACCGACATCAAAACATAGGGGAAGTATCACAGTACCAATAACATCTAAAGTTGAACCTTGCCCACTGTGGAGAAAAGTGTTAGCAGGCAACAGAGTAAGGTTATGCAAGTGTCTAAGTTGAGTATAAGCCTTCTCACTAATGAGGTTACATGAGGCACCAGTATCAACACCTAGAGCCAGGGAAGTGCCGAGAGTGCACGAGAGTCCACGGTAGCATGAGATTTAGGCGGCGAAACCTTAGCAGGCTTACGACTATCGCGCCTACGCTGAAAACAACGTAAATGAACATGACCATCCTTTCCACGGTACGAGCAAGTGAAAGAAGGACGTGAAGACCCTGAAGTCTGGGAAGAAGGCTCCTTCGATTGTGGCAAAATTGCTGCAGCCTGTGGGGAAGAAGGTGCGGACACGGAGGAACCCACAGGGGCCACAGTGAAAGAAGGGTGCTCTTTAAGCTTCTTTCCAATCTTAATAGCAAAATTTTAAATAGTGTCATCTAGCTTGAAATCAAGGGAGAATGCAATACGTTTTTCCTGAGGGGTAAGAAGTGGGACATACATAAGGTATTCCAAAATTACTTTAAACCTGCCAACAGAAATTTGGTCATTCACAATCCAATTCGCAGCTTGAAGAGCCTCAATAGCCTCAGAAGCGATCTGGGCAGTGACAGCTTGAGCACGAAGGTGACCTGCATTACCAAACTGATTGGCAAGGGAATCTGCAAATCGGTAAGCCCACTGAAATGAATCGGAATTAACAGGGACGCCAAAAGTTTGCAAGAAATTAGTACGAAACTGTGCATAGTCATAATTAAGTGCTTTAGGGTCAAAACCTGATGCTGTCATAAGATAATCAGCAAGCGAATTAGGCAAAAGCTGTGAACGAACAAATGAAATTTTATCAGCACCTGAAACAATGTTAGTATTGCACATGGAATCCTCACAATGCTGTATAAATGACAAGGCAGAGTAGTCATCATCCCCAGAGAAACGTTTGACAGAAGGATTCTGGTGTAGGAGCTTGATAACAGTAGATGACATTGTTGTAAGTGATGTAGTAGTAGTTGTGGTAGTGGTAGTAGTAGTAGTCATTTTGTTTGTAGGGTAAGTAGGAAAACTATCAGTTATGTGAAAAAGGGATAGGGTTGTAATAAGAGAAGCCACTGCGAAGTGTGTGCATAATAGTTAAATGTCACAACAAAAAGACATGAGAAAAATCATTATCAACATCATCATCAGCCACGTAAAAAGACACGTAATATATACAAAGGCACTGAGCACTGGTAGTAATATAAGGTCAAGTCACCAAAAGTCAGAGAACTAAGGCACGATCAACAATGACCAAAAAAATCACAAAAGTGTACTCTGGAGCTACACGGCGACTTGGTTCATTGAAGTGCTGGGAGACATGATAGCGTGTCAGTGCGTCAGGCTGGTAAATGAGGCACACACAGCAGGGCGGAGACCAGAGGGAGATAGGGAGGAACCAACACACATCACAGCATACAAGTCTTGCAAGACACACATTCAGCCATCGCCGTGCAAAAAACTGCCGAAATGGTTTGGATCAGTACACAGAAAAAAAAATGCATACTAGTGGGGAAAAAGCAGTGATAAAACTGGCGTGACGCTGAGAAGGCAAGTTGCTTGAAATGTGTGGCTAGGAAGACACACGAAAAGTGTATATAAGCCTACTGGAGTGGCAACATAAATGACAAGTGTGCGCTAGCCTAGTAAAAATAATACAAAAAAAAACACAATATATGACAATAATTTTAACAATAGGCACATTCAGAGCCAAAAATACATGGTGAATGCAACAGTGGCAATAATTGAGAATCTAGGATAAAATGGAATAAAAATAAGGAAACATACTCTAAAAATAAGGATTATAGGGTAAAAACTGACAAGGAAGGACCTGGTAAGGTTCAGGGAAATACCTCAAAAAATTCCTAGAATTACCACAATACACACCGGAAGAAAATTCACAGAGCACCAATCAGAACACACATGCCTGACTCACAACCAATCACCTTACAGGGTTCCAGGAGAAAACCATGGCTGACCCACACTCGCTGAGAATGCACAGGATATAAACATGAAAAAAAATGCATAAAAAATACTATACTCAGCTGACAGACTCAAGAAGTGGCTTGTGTCGTAGGAAGAGGCAGCAGGAACAAGCACAGCATCAAATTGAGGTGAGGCAGCGGCGAGTGAGCGGCGGCGGTGGTGGTGGAGGTGGGCGACCAGGCTTAGCGGCGACCAGGCGAGATGACTCATGGAAAGCAGGACCACAATATAAGCGTCTTTCACATTCCTCGCACACACGAAGGTCCTTGAAGGCTGGATGCAGCAGGAATCACAGTCGTGGTAAAAGCAGGAGACGAAGTGAAGAGCAGCAGGTGATGCGCTTGGCGGTGGTGGTGGTGGAGGTGGAGGTGGTGGTGCGTGCGTGCACGTAGGCATGTGCAGGAGCGTGGAGGTGCGACTGCTGGCCGATTCCACACCTTACAAGGCCATGTAGCAAGGCAGACCGTGACAGGAATTATCACACTGCTGGCCAGGGAGTCACAGGAACAATGAGACGAGCACTGGGTGGGTGTGTAATGACACTGAAAGTAGGTAGCGAATGGTTGAGTAGTAGAAGCGGCGGTAATGGAGGGCGTCACCTAGCTGGGACGAACACACTCACAAGTCACTTTCGGTAGGCGTAAGGACAATACCGTTGCCACCACATATAATGGGGCTGCCACCACAAATAATGGGCGTTTACCACTAACTCTATAAGGTGAAGGTAAACCCAAGAACTATATTTGTGGCGTATAATTAAAGTAAAGGTCACACACAAAACAACGTCCACCTCAGGCTACAAGTTCTCTGTGACTGCCGAGGGCGACGCGGCAAACAAAACATTGGCGCGTAAGACAAGGGTGAGATCGTAAGGCGTAAAGGTGGGACAACTCAAATGTACAAACATATACACAATCATACACATATGTGACCATCACAAACACCCCTACACACCCTGGAGCAATGCCACCCACCAGGGAAGCTGTAGGTAATTTAACAATCATCCTCTGCAAACGTAAGGGGCTTTCAGACTAATGTCAGTGACCTTACACACAGTCATGTTCTGCCGCATAGTCCTGACATCATTGCCACTACAGAGACTTTCCTCAACTCTACTGTCCCACACAACTTCGGGCAGATAAGTGGCTATTCCAGGTGGTAGCGGCGTGAAAGAGCTCAAGGTACCTTTGGGGGTGTCGCTGTTTGCTTCCGCCACAGCCTCCCTGTCCAAGCTCTCACTGCCGACCTTCCTGACAACTTGGAGATAATGTTCTTCAAATAATGCAATGAGGGTAGCACTAAATAACACTGTGTGGTCTGACGTGCTTGTGGGAGACGTCGCCACACAAGTAAGGAACGTCACTGAAACCCTTCTGTCCTACCAAAGAAGGTTTGTACCTAGCCAGACATACAAGTCTAAACCAGGAGACCAGCCCTGGTTTAGCTTTCAATGCAAGAAAACAGCAGACAGAAAGAGTAAGATCTGGCTACGATACAAATTCCAACCTACTAGAAGAAAGAAACACCTGCATAAACTGGCCTGCAAACACATGAAAATAGTCCAGAAATATGCAATGAAAAGCTGGAAGGATCACCTCAAGCAGAAACTTACAGGCCAGTCAGTGGGTAATAAGGAGTGGTGGAGCAGCATTAAGCAACAACAGGGCTTCTCCCCCGACGACAGCATCCCACCACTGTCAACACCTGATGGCTCTGTTGTCACACGTTACCAAGATAAAGCACAATTATTGGCTGTTCACTTCTTCACCAAGATGACAGTTGCTGATCCTGAGCGTGCATCTCCTGCAGTCCCTACCCTCACGAAAGCTGCACTAGGGAACATTACCATCACTAAGGAGGAGGTGCTGCAACAACTCAAACGAGTTGATCCCAAGAAAGCGCTAGGGCCAGATAACATCAGTTCTCATATACTGAAAACAACTTGCTACGCCCCTTGCTTCCATCTTCCAGAGGTGCCTTTCATCTCAGCAGTGGCTAACTCAGTGGAAAGTAGTAAAAGTCTGCGCCATCCATAAAAAAAAGAACAGAGGTGACCTTCAAAACTACCGCCCCGTCTCCCTCCTTCCCATGGTTGGGAAAGTTTTTGAGTCAATCATCGCCGCAAAGATGACAAAATTCTTTGACTCTCACCTCCTGCTAAATTTCCGGCAATTTGGCTTTCGATAAGGGAGATCCGCAGCAGATCTCTTTCTTCACTCGGCAGCCTGAAACCACTCCTTTGACCGTGGCAAAGACACCTTTGTTGTCACCCTTGACATCGCTGGTGCCTTTTATAGGGTGTGGCATCAAGGCATCACCACCAAGCTGAAAAGTCTGGGAATCTGTGGTGACCTTCCACACCTACTCCAAGACTACCTCCATGGTAGGACTTTGCGTGTGGTGGTCAATGGGCACACCTCCTCTGAATACCCCGTCAAAGCCAGCGTTCTCCAAGGATGTGTACTGTGGAACTTATATTTTAATGACCTCCTCCAGCTGGTTCCTGAAGCAACAACGTATGCAAACGACTGTACTCTCACATTCACCAGTGAGAGGAGTGACCACCACAACACTGTCGTCCGCATCAACCAGACGCTGCAGAGCATAGCCTCCTGGAGCAAGAGATGGCAAGTTACCTTCGCTGCAAAGAAAACCCAAGCCACGTTCATCTCTCGAAGACAAGATGCCATCAACTAGAACAAAACATCATTCTCCTTGAAGGCAGGAAAATTCACCTACAGGAGTTAGTCAATACCTTTGGATTGAGTTCGACACTGGACTTACGTTTACCAAGTACGTTAAAAAGGTCGCCAAGGATGCTGCCTGGAAGCTGAGCTCTACAAATCTCAAGTCCGCTCCCTGATGGAGTACTCGCCCCTAGCATGGTCCTCCTGCCCCCCATCGTACCTCGGTCTCCTGGACCGGGTTCAAGCCAGAGCCCAGCGGCTGGCCCGGCTGAAAGCTACTTGAAGATGCTACATGGAACTTCCAATCTCTCCAGCAGCGGGGTGACGTGGCAGGCATGTGCGTCATGTACAAGGTGCACAGGACGGAGTTCCCACAACTAGCAGGGCTGCGTCTCAACACATCGGCAATACCATCGCACTCTACCCGCGCGGCCCACAACGCTGACCACCAAAGTGAATGTTCCCTACGCAAGGACGAAACATTACCTCCGTTCCTTCACACCGCGCTACAGCCGACTGTGGAACACCTTGGTGTGCCAAACTGACCTGAACTTCATCAATACTTTATTATTATTTTTTTTCCATTAAAAGGGCCGTGCCAAAGGAAAACAAAAACACGTAAACAAAATCCCGCTTGTCGCCAGACCCTGCAAAGAAGACAGTATGAGAAAACAAAGCAAGGGTTGGATTTTCAGTTAACATTAGACGTGTCTTGATACTCCTCTTTGGAAAGTGTTTATGTCATAGGCAGGTGGAAAAACGGACAAAGAAAGAAAGTTCCAGAGTTTACCAGTGTAAGGGATGAAAGAGTGAAAATATTGGTTAACTCTTGCATTAGGAAGATGGATAGAATAGGGATGAGAAGAAGTAGAAAGTCTTGTGCAGCGAAGCCGCGGGAGGGGGGAGGCAAGCAGTTAGCAAGTTCAGAAGAGCAGTCAGCATGAAAATAGCGGTAGAAGATAGATAAAGATGCAACATTGCGTCAGTTACTTAAAGAATCAAGACAGTCAGTTAGAGGAGGAGAGTTGATGAGACGAAAAATCTTTAGACTCCACCCTTTTTAATAAGGCTGTGTGAGTTGAGCCCCCCCCAGACATGAGAGCCATACTCCATACATGGGCGGATAAGGCCCCTGTACAGAGCAAGCAGCTGGGAGGCAGAGAAAAATGGACGCAGACGCCATAGGACACCTAACTTCTTAGAAGCTGATTTAGCAAGAGTAGAGATATGAAATTGCCAGTTAGTAAAGAAT
>JAPQNM010001697.1:32500-47500 GCA_029783475.1 Metacarcinus magister | reverse complement strand
CAGGGTTGTGCTCGACCTGGAGACTATTAGCAGCTGTGTCTTGCTGGAGGCGAATTTTACTTGCCACTTGCTGCCCCACGACGCAATGCGACTCAGCGTGGCGTTCATGTGGATGGCCATGGCAGTCTCCTCCCCCGGGCTGTATCTCTGTGCCAGTGTGAGGTCATCAGCATAAGCCCTCACACTGGGGATCAAGTTCAGGAGATCATTTATATATAAGTTCCAGAGAAGGGGGCCGAGACAGCTTCCTTGAGAGACACCTGCTTATATTGGCTGCTCCTCTGACTCCTGCCCGTCGACGACCACTTTGAACTGCCTCTCCCTCAAATAGTCACCAAACAGCTGAAGGAGAAGCCCGTCCACACCTGCTGCACGGAGTTTTGCAAGGAGACCTGAGTGCCACACCTTGTCGAAAGCTCCCTCAATGTCAAGGGCAACGACGGCAGTGGCCTTCTCTGCGTTCAAGGCAGCACTCCACTCCGAGGTGAGCAGCAGATACAGATCAGCGGCCGATCTGCCCGGCCTGAACCCAAACTGCCGGGTGCATAGGAGGTGGTGTTTCTTGAGGTGCACAGTGACTCTTGAGGCCACTATGGACTCGAGCACCTTACTAAGCACAGGCAGCAGGGATACTGGGCGGTAATTTTTGGTCACTGTTTTATCATTTTTCTTGTGCTCAACAGAGAATCAATCACGAATGATCACTTGCCTTGTTTATTCCACTGGAAGTGTTGAGCCCGTCCTGACACTTGCTTCTTTTCAGCCTCCTTGACTCCAGGGACTTGCCATCTGGTCCTCAAGTGGGTGATGATTCGATCATGAACGATATTATCTTTTGTAAATCTCTGTCGGCAGGACAACTCATACTGTTTAACAGTATAGTTGAACCTGATGATGAATTTTAAACATTAATTATGCTTCAATGCAATCAGTCAAGTAAAGATGCATGTCAAATGGGCGAAGAGAAAATAATGACGTGTGTTATGTCATTAATGAAACAAAACATAGTAATACGTTTTCATATTTAACGCTAAGGTTTACGGAAATAATAATACTGAAGTTTGTGCAGATGACAAAAAATGTCAGTAACGATACTTTAGAAAGAAATATTGTTGAACACCATTCCCTTCATTATTCACATGAACTTTGGTGAATATTCACAGGATACTCCTTACCAATCATACTGGACGAAAATGTTTCCTTGTGGTAGCTTTTGATGTTTTTATTTAATTTATTTTTGTAGCAGCTCCCTACAGTTCCTCAAAAACTATTGATTTGCCAGAAAAAATTTCTGGCCTGCGACTTAACCTAACCTGACCTTATCTAACCTAACTAACCTGACCCAAGCATAACTGACATTACCCTAACCCAGGTCTGTAACTGAGAGGATCAAATTGGCACCCAGTAACTATCAGCATGGTCTAGGGGTTCCATAACCCCACTGTCCACATCCACTTCCCTCAAGCTTCCCACAAATACTTTCAGCACTCTTCTGGTACCAGCAGGAACCATGAAATCCTGATGCTGCTGCCGGACTCTCAGTGGAACCTCCACCGCTCGAATACACTTTCTCTACTTTTCACCCAACCCCAACGGTATCGGCCCTTCTCCCATGTTTTGTGGGCCAATCACCACTTCTGCCAACACATTCATCCCCAGCAGCACTGGCAAATGAGTCCCTTGCACCACTCCATTCTTCCCACCACTGCGTTTTACAAAGAGGCCACAATCCTTAACCACTCTCCCCTCCCCTTCCACATCCACCTTAACAAATCCCAAACATCCGAATGTCCATCCCATGAATTACAGTCTGCTGGGGGAGTAGATGCTCCTTGAACCAATCCTCTGTCACCAAACTCACCTCCGCTCCCGAGTCAGCCATAGCTTCAGCTGACACAACATTAATCAACACCTCATCTGCCAAAGTCTTTCCAAACAGCTTAACTTTCTTCCCCCTTTCACCCATCCTCTCAGCATCCATCGTGAGGCTCCTTACCCGGCCTGTTTCAAAGGGGCCGGTAATAGCCCTCGAGAACTGACCTCTAGGCCTCAAGGGTTTCTTTAACTCTGAGAGCCATTTACCACTCTGTTTTCCTCCCAGACGATGGTTCCAAAGTTAAAGTCCCCACAAACAAGTAACTGTTTGTCCCTCGTGCTATCTTCACTTAACCTAAGGAGGTCACATATCAGGTCATTGCTTTCTTCTGCTGATGAAGGGGTACGGTACATGGTGACCAAGACTAGATCCTTTACTCGCCCATTTCTCACTCCGCCCCAGACACACTCCTGAGCTTCATGATCAACAAGGTTGCTTATAGAGAGCTCATCCACAACAAAGTGTTTCTTGATTAAAATTCCAACTCCTCCTCCTAGAGCAATTTGACTGTTCCTGTATTTTCTCACAACTGTATAAGAGCCCATGTTGAAAAGGTTGGTGTTCAGCATCTCAGGGTTTGCATTTTGTTTCTGTGAGAAAGACTAGGTCTGGATCTTCTTTGTTTAAAATCGCCTCTAGTTCAGCAGTTTTGTTGTTCAGTTAGTCCAGGTTGGTATATAGGCACTTATACTTAAATGTCTGATGCGAGTGGTCTGCTGAGGGTTTACCTATATTTTCTTTGACGAAATGGCTTCGGTCTTGGGTTTGCAGTTGATACTTGGATCACCTCTTTTCTCTCAAAGTCCACAACCCTTTTGAATTCCTTGTCTTGCTCCTCGTCACTTTTTTTTCACTGTTTCCTTGATTAGCTTTTTCCTTTCCTTTTATTCCTTCATCAACCTGTCCCTGAATAACCATCTTCTTCTTGGGAATTTGATGAGACCATGCAGGCTGTGGTGCCACAGCCTCTAGTGCCCCAAAAGTGCAGGTTGCAGGTGAGTGAGTGGATCAGATCCAGTTGAGTTGACCTATCCTTTGAAGGATGGTCCTGGTGTGTTTGAGAACTTTGAAGGCCAGACCTGATGGTCTGCAGAGGTGGAGAGACGACAGTGAGTGGAGGAGTGCCATGCGGTGAGAGTGGTGGTGAGGACAGTACATTAGGAGGTGTTCTGGGGTGTCAGGTTGTGTTGGGCACCAAGGGCAGTGGGGTCCTCTGTCATGCACAGCTTGTGTAGGTGCTAGCTTAGGCGGCTGTGTCCAATTCAGTGTCTGGTGATGGCAGTGCCAAGGGCACGGCTGGGGGAGTAGGTCTACCAGTGGTGTCGTGTGTCTTGTCTAATGCGTCCAAGTGAGGTGTAATGTAGGGCGTTAGTCAGGTCTGTGTCCCAGTCTAGTTTACAGGCTATGTGGAGGTTGGTCAGAGAGTCAGTCTGATCAGTGGGGACGTGTATGGGGAAGGGGTGGGAGGGTGTCTCCGCTGCCACTCTGTCGTCCACCGTGTTGCCCATGACGCCCACGTGTGAGGGGACCCACTGAAGGTGGATGGAGAAGCCAGAAGAGGACAGTTGGAGAAGAAAGTTGTGAATGGTGAAGCAGAGGGAGTGGTGTGTTTTAGGGCGGTGACGCTGGATGAGTTGGAGGACTGTAAGGGAATCTGATAAGAGGGTGACTGAGCAAGGGGGAGCGAATGTGGTGGCAATTCTGAGGCCTCTCTCACGGCAAAGAGTTCTGCTGTCAGAATGGAGGCAGAGGCCGGCAGCCTCCAGGCAGTGGCAGTGAAGTGTTGTGGAGAATAAATTGCAGCCCTGACGGAGGGAGGTGCTGGGAGGCGGGAGCCGTCAGTGCATATGTGGAAGGAGTTCTGGTATTGAGTGTGCAGGAGGTTGTTGAAAATTATCCTGCCCTGCACGGGACAGTGTGCCTTTGACCATTGTGTATCTGTGTGCAGTGTCAAGGATATCAAAGAGGACTCCTCTTTGATATCCTTGACACTGCACACAGATACCCACACACACACACACACACACACACACACACACACACACACACACACACACACACACACACACACACACACATACACAGACACACAGATACACCAAGGGCTCGAAGGGAAAGTCTTCTCGAGAGCGAAAAAGGAGGGGGGTGGGGGGTCACCCGGAGGGAGGCAAAGAAGGAGAGGGCTCTTTCTACAAAAGGCGTGTGGGCTTGATATGGTAGGGGGCCAAGAAGTAGTGCCCTACTCTGTCGCAGGAGGAGGGAGTGGAGGGCGTGGCAGGTAGGGGAGGATGCAAGTTTGGTGTAGATGCGGACAAGGAGGGTGGAGCGTCGGTGTGAAAGTGAGGATAGGGAGGATTCTGCCTGAAGGGCTGTGATTGGGGAGGACTTGAAAGCTCCCAAGGCTATACGAATGGCTGTGTTTTGAATTGCATCAGATTTATGGAGAAGTGAAGGTGAGGCCGCTCCATAAACCTCACATGTGTAGTCTAAGCGACTCCGGATATAAGCACAATAGAAGCAAAGGAGGGTATGTTGGTCCACACCCCACTTGACCCCTGCAAGGGACTTCATTAAATTTGATTTTTTGAGGCATGAGGTCACCAGGTAGTGTATGTGATGGCCCCAGGTTAGACGGGGGCCGTCCACTACTAAGCCAATAAACTGATGTTGGGTTTTGAAGGGTGAACCATTGATGGTGACCACAGGTATGTTGGGTATTCGCCTTCTGGTGAAGCACAGAAGGCTAATGAAAAATGTGAGTAATTCTGGCAAGCACTGGAGGAGGCTTTCTTGAAGGCTAAAACCTGTTAGGAAAAGGTTAATAAATTTAAATGCAAGCGGTGCTAATCCCATAATGAAGGATGATAAGGAGAGACCCAAAGCATGCTGGGCCTGTGAAGGTGCCGGAGGAGGCTCAAGGCATGCACTGCCCAGTGAGGGCAGGGGCTTCTGGGCTGCTGGCTGTGTGGTATGGGGCTAAGGCTCAGGCTGGGGAGGTGTGGGTTAAGGTGGGGGAGAAATGGGTTGAGGGAGGAGAGGAGTAGGTTGAGGGTGGGGTAGGAGCGGGTTGGGGTAGAGGGCGAGGTGGTAAGAGTGTGGGGAGAAGGAGTACCTCCTGTAAATGGGTATCCCTCCTAGGGGAGGTAAGGCATGGGAAGATTTTTGGCCGACGCCTTGGAGAGCGACGGCCCCTCTGGAATTTGGGTGTTTGAGGTGCACAGAGGTTAGTGGGTGGGCGATGAGGGGTGGAGCAGCCAAAGATATTACTGTTATCTTAGGGCCGAGTGGTTTGGGAGGGGTAGGTTGTGGAGCAGGTGCAATGGGGGGGGGGAGGGTGCCTGAGGAGGTGTAATATTCTCCTTTGCTGAGGAAATTGGTCTGATAGACCCAGGGCGGATGCCCCTCAGCTTGCGTTTAATCTCCGTAATTGTGGGGTTAGGATCGTGTTGGAGCTGCTGTAATTGCATTGCCTGGAGGTATGCCGGGCATTGCCTATAGATGGGGTGGTGGTTGCCACCACAGAAAAACCATGCCTCAGGCCGGGAACAAGCCTCGGCGTCATGGTAACCGCTGCATCTCCCACAGCGGATTTTGCCGTTGCAGGAGACGTTGTTGTGACCAAACAGAAGGTAGCAGGTGCACCTGAGGATAGGGAGAGTGGGACCTAACACGGTACATCGCTGAGTTAAGTGCAATCCTATCAGGGAGTGGCCCAAAAAACTTAATACAAATGGCCATATTGGCCATCGTCTGTCCTTCCCTCACAAAAGCTAGGAGTCTGAAAACATCAATAATCTGTGTTGGGGTATCATCAAGTACGGTTAGGTTTGTTAATATGTCATTTGGAGACATTTCGGGGGATACTGGGTATATCCTACCGAACATGTAGGTGGGGTCATCGTTTGTCACAACCCAGCATTTAACAGACCACTCCCCCAACGTGGTGATCGACTCCGGGGGTTGAGTGAGGTTATCGAGGTTAGCTACCTCAAATTTGATGCCCCTGCCGTCACCTGTGATGGTCAGGGTCTTCTCTATGTACCTTTTAGCAAATATTGAAGAGTAGAAAGCCCTGGTCACTTTCCCAGGGTGAATAAGGCACCTGCTTCTCTCAGCAGACCGGAGGATGATGAATCTTGAGTTATGGCGTTTCAGGGGTTGAGGTTGGCGTGGGGGCACAGCTCTAGCGTTAGGTGAGGATGGTGAAGCAGCTACTGAAGCGAAGGAACGAGCATTACATTTGCTGGACTTAGCTGAGTGTTTGTGGATCTCAGCATACGATGGAGAAGGAGAGCGGGTCCGCTTGGAGACAGTGGTGGTGGCATCCATGTGGTCAGTCAGCATGAGTCCATTAGCCGTTCGTCGGCTGTCGATGCGGCGGGACTCAATAGAGCTCCTGCAGTGACGTCACGACCTTGAGCCAGGATGTCAACAACCGCCATGTTTGTAGGCTAGTCACTATCATAGTCAATATTTATTTGCATTACAGTCGTGTATATAGACACTTTCATAGTGAATATTTATTTGCATTACGGTCGTGTATATAGATACTGTCATATAGAATAGTTATTTGCATTACAGTCGTGTATATAGACACTGTACAGACTCCATACTATACTGTTGGGTTCGTGGGTATAGCCTTTGTATCGGCACCCTTGCACACCTCACCGAGGTAGGTGCCAGGTCACCACCCCAGAAGGCAGGTCACAACCCCTGGCTAATATCCAGTACCCATTCACTGCTGGGTGGACAGGGGCATGGGTGTAAGGAGACGGCCCAACGTTTTCCATTCTCCCCGGGGAATAGTTATTTGCATTACAGTCGTGTATTTAGACACTGCCATAGTGAATAGTTATTTGCATTACAGTCGTGTATATAGACAATCATAGTGAATAATCATTTGTATTACAGTCGTGTATATATACTGTCTTAGTGAATAGTTATTTGCGTTATGGTCGTGTATATAGACACTTCCGATTTGCGACGGGAAAAACTTTCAAATTCATTTAAATCACATCAAAATGTACTATAAAAAAAATAGGGTTAATATTGAAATCAAGTTAGCATTAGGTTAGCCACGTTATTAATATTTAGCTCTCAGTGTGCAGGGGAAGGAAGTAAATGCAGTGTGTGTGTGTGTGTGTGTGTGTGTGTGTGTGTGTGTGTGTGTGTGTGTGTGTGTGTGTGTGTGTGTGTGTGGGTGGGTGGGTGTGTGTGTGTGTGTGGGTGGATGGGTGTGTGTGTGTGTGTGTGTGTGTGTGTGTGTGTGTGTGTGTGTGTGTGTGTGTGTGTGTGTGCGTGCGTGCGTGCGTGCGTGTGTGTGGGGGGTGTGTGTGTGTGTGTGTGTGTGTGTGTGTGTTTGTATTGGGGTGTTGTGTTGGGGTGATCAATGATTATGTATTTATGTGAACGAGTGTATGGTGCAGCTCTATATAATAATATGAGGAAGCCTGTTCTAGTGTGGTATTGTGTATGGAAAGTGTGAGTGTTTGTAGGAGTAAGTGGTTGTAGGATAGGTTGAGTAGCTTTGCTTGTAAAAATGCCTCCCCATAACCTCCCATACCTGGTGACATTTGTATTGGACTCAAATGGGTAACTTATTTGTATATCTACATGTAAGTGGCTTAGTTAGCACTAGGCCAATACTAGTATGTGTATGATAATAGTGTATGGGCAACAATTGAAACACAAAGCAAATTCTAAAAAATATTGTTTTCTAAAGAATACTTCAGACTACAGTAACATTATCGATGTTTCTTTACAACTACTGCTCCAGCTTTTTCTTTTTTCTCTCTTTCCCTATGACTATACATAGTGTACTCAACACATCTGCGATGGTTGGTTAGGATAGGTTAAGTTATGGTTAGATTAAGGTAGTTAGGTTAGGTTACGGTTAGGTTATGGTTAGGTTAATTTAGGGTAAAGATTAGGAAGACGAACCAGTCTGTTTTTTGGACAAAGCAGTTTTTTTCTGATAAATTTTTGATGTGTTTTGAATTAATCTGATGTTTGTTATGCCATACAATTTTTTTCCCAAGGTAAAAATTGCAACAAAAAAGTCAGACTTATTAAAAACCATCACATTCAATAAGAGAAAAATTGATTTAAATAATGCTAAGCAAACTTAATTGAACCTAACCTAACCTAAGCAAACTTAATTGAACCTAACCTAACCCAAGCAAACCTAATTAAACCTAACCTAACCTAAGCAAACCAAGGTAAACTTAATCTAACCTAAGCAAACCAAACCAAACCTAAACTAGGTAAAGATTCGTAAGACGACCCAATAGGTTAGGTTAGGTTTAATTAGGTTGGCTTTGGTTTAATTAGGTTTGCTTAGGATTATTTAAAGCAATTTTTCTCAAATTTCTGGTGAAGGTTTTGAATTAATCTGACTTTTTTGTGGCAATTTTTACCTTGGGAAAAAAAATAATTGTATGGCATAACAAACATCAGATTAATTCAAAACACATCAAAATTTTTCAGAAAAACTGCTTCGTCCAAAAAACAGATTGGGTCGTCTTCCTAATCTTTACCCTAACTTAACCTAACCATAACATAACCGTAACCTAACCTAACAACCTTAACCTAACCGTAACTTAACCTAACCTAACCAACATAACATAACATCATTTCTAAAACGTGGTGAGGACCGCCTGAAACCTTCACAGATGTGTTGAGTACACTATGTATAGTCATAGGGAAAGAGAGAAAAAAGAAAGACCTGGAGCAGCAGTTGTAAAGAAAAAACACATTATCATAGTGGCCAGATGCTTACATTACTACATACTTCCAACAAAGTGATCACTGCACAATCGCCAATGACTGCCTTTGGCATCTCACCGCTTATGAGGCTTCTTTATGCTCTGGGCTCTCTTTAAAGCAGAAATCCATTTGTCACGGGTTTCTTTGTCGGCTGGTATTTTGTAAAAACGCCTCCCCATAACCTCTCCATGCCTGGTGTTACATTTGTATGCACAACGGGTAGTTACCATGGTTAAAAATGGTAAATTTTATGCAAGTCTTACGGTGTTTTCTTGTAATTGTGTCCACAATAATTTGGTCGGGTACCCTACAAACATGGCGGTTGTTGACATTTAGGATCGGGGTGTGATGTCAGGTGCAGGAGCTCTATACTGCAGTAAATCCTGCACTTGGTACTGGCAAAGCACCCACCGAACCGTAAGCAGGGTTGGGGTAGGCGTGGTTCTAGTGCGAGTTTTCTTCGAGCACTTCCCTCTGAATAACCTGGGCCCGTATTCACGAAAAATCTTGAGTATTCAGAACGTCTTAGACTTAAATGCTGTGCTGGAGGACTAGGCTGAGCAAATTTCTTAAGTGTATTTTACGATTATGCTCAAGGCTCGCTGAACAAAGTATTCGGGGCTGGACATGGACTTGGACTTGGGTGAAAGATACATGTATGAAAAAGACATCGAGCAAAAGAATCGAAAAGAGAAATAGAAAAACTGACACTGGTATCTCATTCCAATATCAGTTTTATATTCCAAATACTTAAATGGAAGGCCATACAAATTTTGAGACTGAAAAAGAAAACGAAGATGTGTTATTTTTATGATTTTGCCTCGGAGCAAGGTTTGTTTACATCAGCTGATTCAGCTCTAGTCACCGCCATCACTTGACCCCTGACGGTCGATGATTCGATGTTACAGATGCGTGTAGTGCAGGGCCGGTTTTAAGCCTATTTGACCAGTTTAATCAATTTGGGCCCCGCGCCGCAAGGAAGCCCCGCACACACGGGTGTTAGTTTTAAACTGTATACGATATTGGTAAAGAAACTAACGTTAGACACAAAATCATTGTTATTGTCATCAAAATGCTTTTTGGCTAAGGCGGGCATATTACACGAAATTTAAAACATCAATCTTCGACTTTTATAGAGTAGAGGGCCCCACTATCAATTTTCTAATTGGGCCCCGCAATTTCTAGCACCGGCCCTGGTGTGGTGGATATATGTGCCCTGAAATTGTACCTTTATTCTTGGATGCACCAGAATCTATCTAGTTGACTTTGCAAATACCATCACTGCATCTCATATAATAAGGTCCTCATGTTGGGCAGTAGTCTTTTTGCCTTTGGTAGTTTCCTTATATTCTTATGTTCTTCTCATGTCTTTTGTTCTCCACATTGTACGTTCTTTATATAATATCTCAATTCCTCTCATCACTCTACACTGTAATCAGGTCTTCTCTTTCCCTTCTTTGTTCCAATGACTGGATATATATATGTGTGTGTGTATGTGTGTGTGTGTGTGTGTGTGTGTGTGTGTGTGTGTGTGTGTGTGTGTGTTTTGTGTATGTGCGTCTCCACCCATCTTTATTTTATTAGGCATCACCGAGTGTGATGGTAGCTGCCCCTACCTTTCCGCAGGCTGCTGTGACGTTCAACCAGTGTGTGTGTGTGGGAGGGGGGGGATGCTCCCCCACGGGAGTGCTGTGTGAGGTGCGGCTAAGGGCGTATGTTGCCGGCCAAGGGCCCACAAATCGCTGCCGTGTTACCACGTACCACGGCAAGGCTGATACGCTGCCGCAGCCATGCCGTCTCTCGAAGCTCTCCGCTGCGCTGGCTGACGCGCCTGACGATGTCCTGCAGTAGGTCGTTGAAGGCCGGGCCCAACACTCCGCTCGTTTCCACGGCAAAGGGAGCGAAATCGTAGCGTAGGGCAATGGCAGCGTAGCGCTGGCGCTTGCGCTCCTCAGCCGCTCGTGCGGCTGCGACAGCGGCAGAAGCACAGTCAAGGAGATGGATGTCCGCGAATATGTTGACGCATGTGGCGTCCCACATCAGCATCCTGCCTCTCCTGAAGGGGAAGACTGTGATGCCGCCTGGTCGGCGTCCGTCCCCTCGATCCAAACCTTGTGGCTCGAGGATAGCTACCAAGCCAGCCGCGGCCAGGGCCTGGTAAACCAAGTCATTGAGAGCCGCGTGGCGGGGCAGGCGGCCGGGATTCCGGGGGCAGGAGAGGCTGTGGTAGCCGAATGCGTCTGTCATGACTCCACAGGGACAGCGATGAGGTTGCTGGCCCAGCCTCAGTGCGACGCCCACACGGACCGCTTCATCCGGGAGGAGGAGGCCAAGGCATTCTACGGGGATGGCTGACAGCCAAGCCTCGCTGTGCTGTACTGTGGCGGCGAGGAGACGTGCTCGGTCGATCTGGTTCGCTTGAGCCAGCAGGTTGTCCAGACGGTGCTTGGAGGCTGCCTCGTCCAATGTCCGTTGCGTGAGGGCGAGATCAGGGCAGAGGTTAGGCCACTGGTTGCCGGCGAAAGTCCTTATGGCTGAAGTAAGGCGGGCAGGTCTGTCGCCGTTGGGGCGGCGGTTAATGGTACAGACCAGGTCACGCGATGCTTCCACAGAGGCGATGTAAGCAGGCAATGCCACGTCCGTCCGTCCGTTCGTGTGTGTGTGTGTGTGTGTGTGTCTGTGTGTGTGTGTGTGTATGTGTGTGTGTGTGTGTGTGTGTGTGTGTGTAGATATGTAGGTAGAATTAAGCCATATAGATTAAATAAAACATTTGGGTAAAAGTGCAGGTAAAGATCTTCTGCCCTTTTTTTTCTCTCTCCTTCCCTACATAGTATACATAGTGTACTCAACACATCTGTGAAGGTTTCAGGCGGCGCTCACCATTATTAACCTCGTAAAACGTCTTTAATGCTACGTTAGGTTATGTTATGTTAGGTTGGTTATGTTATGTTAAGTTATGGTTAGGTTAAGGTTGCTAGGTTAGGTTAAGTTCGGTTATATAAGATTTTTAAATTTTATTACCCAAAAGCTAGGGTTCTCAATCTTAGAATTTTTCTTCGTGATTTGGCTAATAAAATGTAAAAATCTTATATAACCGAACCTAGCTGAACCGAACCTAACCTAACTTAACCTAACCATAGCATAGCCGTAACCTAACCTAACAGCCTTAATCTAACCATAACTTAACATAACCTAACCAACCTAACCTAACATAACATAACATAATTTCAAAGACGTTTTACGAGGTAAATAATGGTGAACGCTGCCTGAAACCTTCACAGATGGGTTGAGTACACTATGTATAGTATGTAGGGAAGGAGAGAAAAAAGAAAGGGCAGAAGGTCTTATTCTGCATTTTTACCAAAATCTATTATAATTCATTTATCTTGGCTTTCCTCATTTTCCTTTTCAATTACTATCTTTCTACATGCAAGGGAGTCTTGACCAAAAATGCAAAAGGAAAAAAAAACATAAAAAGGTACAGACTGGACCGTGAAGGAATCATATTGGTGACTCACCAATATAATTCCTTCAGTTCAGTTCAGCGTCGTCATACAGGTTAAAAATGTCATTTTTAGGCCTATATACTTTTGGCTTCTGGATTTCCATTTGTTGTTCGTTCATTAAGGGCTGTAGGGAGGACTTAAGAGTCCTCACCGGGAGCACTCAACTTTGGCGTCTGTTAAGTGTACTAGGGCACGCTAAGAATTTCGGTAAATCGGCCGAGACTTAAGTCTCGAAAAAATTCGTCTGCTAAGTGTACTTAGCATAACTAAGAATTTTCGTGAATACGGGCCCTGGTGTTTTTTCACTACTGAGTCCTCTTCATTGTTGGCCTTGCTACTCTTCTTACCATTTCCATCTCCAAGTCTTCCAGTCTCTGTATGCAATAAGACAATGGGACACAACAGAATAGAAAAATACAAATAAAAGAAAAATCAACACTGAAGATATACTTTAAATACAAACAAGAGAAATAACATGATCTGCTGATCTGAGTCCCAGTCCAAGTTCAAGTCAGCCGGTGGCGACGCTGACACATAGCTGACAGCTGACAACTTATTAACAAGTGTCTCATAGTGCTTGATCATAAAGCAGACATGGATGACGTGGAGGATGAGGAGGTTGTGTTTAAGGTAATATAATGTACTTACAAGGTTGTTTACAGAGGCTTATACATCACTTCATGACTTCATGACTCTTGAGTAGGCGTGTGACTCCATTATGGTGTTGTGATTGTGTGTATGGGTCAGGTAAGGTCAGGTCAGGTCGCCACTATTACTCGTGGTGTGATCATACTTGCATTCATCATTTTTCCAATGTTTATCAAGCTTCTTTTCAAATATAACAATTGATGCATTCACCAAATTGTTCCACGTTCTGGTCACAAAAAACATATTTCCTTCTATTTAGTTTTGACCTTCTCTTGTAATTTTTTGTGCGTAACCTCTTGTACTTGTGTCCTCTTGAATTATAAAAGATCACTTATTTTTCTATAAGTCAAAATGTTGTATGTTTCTATCATGTCTCCTCTGGCTCTTCTATAAACTAATGTAGGAAGGTCAGTTTTTCTAAATTTTTCCTCATTTGTCAGTGTTTTAATTGTGGGGATTAATTTTGTGGCTCTCTGTATATTTTCAATAATTTTGATGTCTTTTGACTTATAGTAATGGCTCCAAACCTGGTTAACGTATTCTAAATGTGGTCTTACAAGGGCTGTATACAAGTTTTTAAGCTTTATTTTATCAAGGCAACAAATGTTCTAATAATACCAACAAGTTTGTTTGCCTTAATAACTTTCTGCCAAATGGTCCTCAAAGTCTAATTTGCTCTATTATCACTCCAAATTCCTTCTCTACCTCTACTGCATATAACTTTTCCCCAAATTGTATTCAAATTTGTGCATTACTTTACTGCCCATCCTCACATAATATTTCTGTGGCTTGAATCAAATAAGCCAATTCTGGGATCACTTTTCCACATTTTGCAGATCTTGTTGTAAATGCTTGCAGTCTTCTATATTATTGATATCTAGTGGGGAGGGCAAACCTCCAACCCCAAACCTAACCTAACCTAACCCCAACCTAACGTAACCTAACCCCAACCTAACATAACTTAAACTAAACTCACGTAATAACTTCTTTAAAAATTTGTTTGAGGCACCTATGCGCTATGCGAGGTAAATAATGACGAACATCGCCTGAAACCTTCACAGATGTGTTGAGTAGTACACTGTGTATAGTATGAATGACTTCATATTTATATCAATACCATCCGAGCAGATGTTATGCAGAAATACCGTTTACATTCACCGTTGTTTGGTCCCTGGTAAGGCTTGGCACAAAGTAATTTAACACTCGAAACACTCGGCAATTTCCGTAAAGCAAAGGTGTTGTTACTGGAGGATGGGAGGTAATTTTTGGTAAAATTTTACATCTTCACCATAATGGCGTTTGTTTACGTCTCCATCTTCGGACTGCACCTCGTCCAACACCCTACTTTTGGTCATAGAGAACATTTGATAGCTTCTATATTAACCTAACCTAACATAAACTATATTAACCAAACCTTAACCTACATTGACAAATAACAGAACCTTATTCAAACAAAACTAAACTTTATTTTTCGAAGATAAGGTCTCACAGAAAACATTGAATATCTCACAAACTAAGAATTTGTGACGGAAATGTAAT
The DNA here is from genome assembly GCA_029783475.1 of Metacarcinus magister. Lineage (NCBI taxonomy): Eukaryota > Metazoa > Arthropoda > Malacostraca > Decapoda > Cancridae > Metacarcinus > Metacarcinus magister. The sequence continues at coordinate 33,166 of JAPQNM010001697.1, read as the reverse complement.
TGAAGAAAACCTTTTCAAAATGCATCAGGTAATGCAAAAATACAACCTTGAATTCTCCAGAGCATTGTGGTAAAGATGTAAATAATACCAAATTTTTTGGGGTTGGTCAGAATTTTTGTGTGGTGGTTAACCATCCCACTCTAACCCCCATTTTCAATTTGCTTCCACCAACTCCAATATGTCCAAAACCCGGCTTAATTTTTATTCCTTCTGTCACCTTTCTGTCTCGTCACTTCAGTGGTAAATGTGATGACACTTTCCATAACTCCAAAAATACAATTTACTCCTCCATGTAATTGTCAAATTGTCAAGGAGCGTAATATATATATATATATATATATATATATATATATATATATATATATATATATATATATATATATATATCTTTTAGTGACGCTTCTGATGTCAACACACAAAGAAGCGATGCAGTTTAGTGAGCAAGTACTACAGTACAAGGGAGGTGGTGTGAATGTGTTGGGTGTGAGGTGAAGACTGGTCCCGTCAGTATCGTGCTCCTCCTTGGACGGTGTTGATGGATCAGCTTTGAATACATCAGGCTAAAATAACATTCTAACAATTCAGACTGTATTCCCACGGCCGCCTCTCCCAAAGAACATCAACACTCCTGTATGGTAAGCTAAGTCCAATGGTGTTGATTGGAAC
>JAPQNM010001693.1:0-18162 GCA_029783475.1 Metacarcinus magister | reverse complement strand
AATATCATTGCAGCATCTGATAGACCTAATTAAACTGTAAAACTAACATTATAAATATTTGTTCTATGACTAATAATTACGCAGTAAAATGAAACTATATATTTATATAAAAACATGATTTTCCTCCTCATTTTCTCGAAAGCTATTAGAGATATTGGAAATATCATTGCAGCATCTGATAGACCTAATTAAAATCTACTACTATCATTATGAATATTTTCACTAGTACTAATAAATACTGCATTTTACTTTTTTTTTAATTAATTTTTTCCTCGTTTTCTCGAAAGCTATTAGAGATATTGGAAATATCATTGCATCATCTGATATACGTAATTCAACTGTACAACTGATATTATGAATATTTGTTCTATGACTAATAATCACGTAGTAAAATAAAACCGTATTTTTATATAAAAACATGACTTTCCTCCTCATTTTCTCGAAAGCTATTAGAGATATTGTAAATATCATTGCAGCATCTGATAGACCTAATTAAACTGTACAACTGTCATTGTGAATATTCATTCTATGACTAATAATTATGCAGTAAAATGAAACTTAATATTTATATAACAACATGATTTTCCTCCTCATTTTCTCGAAAGCTATTAGAGATATTGGAAATATCATTGAGGCATCTGATTGACCTAATTAAACTGTAAAACTGACATTATGAATATATGTTCTATGACTAATAATTACGCAGTAAAATGAAACTATATATTTATATAAAAACATGACTTTCCTCCTCATTTTCTCGAAAGCTATTAGAGATATTGGAAATATCATTGCAGCATCTGATAGACCTAATTAAACCGTACAACTGTCATTATGAATATTCATTCTATGACTAATAATTATGCAGTAAAATGAAACTTAATATTTATATAAAAACATGATTTTCCTCCTCATTTTCTCGAAAGCTATTTGAAATATTGGAAATATCATTGCAGCATTTGATAGACCTAATTAAACTGTAAAACTGACATTATGAATATTTGTTCTATGACTAATAATTATGCAGTAAAATGAAACTTAATATTTATATAAAAACATGATTTTCCTCCTCATTTTCTCGAAAGCTATTAGAGATATTGGAAATATCATTGCAGCATCTGATAGACCTAATTAAACTGTACAACTGTCATTATGAATATTCATTCTATGACTAATAATTATTCAGTAAAATGAAACTTAATATTTATATAAAAACATGATTTTCCTCCTCATTTTCTCGAAAGCTATTAGAGATATTGGAAATGTCATTGCAGCATCTGATAGACCTAATTAAACTGTAAAACTGACATTATGAATATTTGTTCTATGACTAACAATTACGCAGTAAAATGAAACTATATATTTATATAAAAACATGACTTTCCTCCTTATTTTCTCGAAAGCTGTTAGAGATATTGGAAATATCATTGCAGCATCTGATAGACCTAATTAAACTGTAAAACTAACATTATAAATATTTGTTCTATGACTAATAATTACGCAGTAAAATGAAACTATATATTTATATAAAAACATGACTTTCCTCCTCATTTTCTCGAAAGCTATTAGAGATATTGGAAATATCATTGCAGCATCTGGTAGACCTAATTAAACTGTACAACTGTCATTATGAAAATTCATTCTATGACTAATAATTATGCAGTAAAATGAAACTTAATATTTATATAAAAACATGATTTTCCTCCTCATTTTCTCGAAAGCTATTAGAGATATTGGAAATATCATTGCAGCATCTGATAGACCTAATTAAACTGTACAACTGTCATTATGAATATTCATTCTATGACTAATAATTATGCAGTAAAATGAAACTTAATATTTATATAAAAACATGATTTTCCTCCTCATTTTCTCGAAAGCTATTAGAGATATTGGAAATATCATTGAGGCATCTGATAGACCTAATTAAACTGTAAAACTGACATTATGAATATTTGTTCTATGACTAATAATTACGCAGTAAAATGAAACTATATATTTATATAAAAACATGACTTTCCTCCTCATTTTCTCGAAAGCTATTAGAGATATTGGAAATATCATTGCAGCATCTGATAGACCTAATTAAATTGTAAAACTGACATTATGAATATTTGTTCTATGACTAATAATTACGCAATAAAATGAAACTATATATTTATATAAAAACATGACTTTCCTCCTCATTTTCTCGAAAGCTATTAGAGATATTGGAAATATCATTGCAGCATCTGATAGACCTAATTAAACTGTATAACTGTCATTATGAATATTCATTCTATGACTAATAATTATGCAGTAAAATGAAACTTAATATTTATATAAAAACATGATTTTCCTCCTCATTTTCTCGAAGGTATTAGAGATATTGGAAATATCATTGCAGCATCTGATAGACCTAATTAAACTGTAAAACTAACATTATGAATATTTGTTCTATGACTAATAATTACGCAGTAAAATGAAACTATATATTTATATAAAAACATGACTTTCCTCCTCATTTTCTCGAAAGCTATTAGAGATATTCGAAATATCATTGCAGCATCTGATAGACCTAATTAAAATCTACTATTGTCATTATGAATATATGCACTAGTACTAATAAATACTGAATTTTACTTTTTTTTTAATTACTTTCTTCCTCGTTTTCTCGAAAGCTATTAGAGATATTGGAAATATCATTGCATCATCTGATATACGTAATTCAACTGTATAACTGATATTATGAATATTTGTTCTATGACTAATAATTACGCAGTAAAATAAAACCGTATTTTTATATAAAAACATGACTTTCCTCCTCATTTTCTCGAAAGCTATTAGAGATATTGGAAATATCATTGCAGCATCTGATAGACCTAATTAAACTGTATAACTGTCATTATGAATATTCATTCTATGACTAATAATTATGCAGTAAAATGAAACTTAATATTTATATAAAAACATGATTTTCCTCCTCATTTTCTCGAAAGCTATTAGAGATATTGGAAATATCATTGCAGCATCTGATAGACCTAATTAAACTGTAAAACTGACATTATGAATATTTGTTCTATGACTAATAATTACGCAGTAAAATGAAACTATATATTTATATAAAAACATGACTTTCCTCCTCATTTTCTCGAAAGCTATTAGAGATATTTGAAATATCATTGCAGCATCTGATAGACCTAATTAAACTGTACAACTGTCATTATGAATATTCATTCTATGACTAATAATTATGCAGTAAAATGAGACTTAATATTTATATAAAAACATGATTTTCCTCCTCATTTTCTCGAAAGCTATTAGAGATATTGGAAATATCATTGCAGCATCTGATAGACCTAATTAAACTGTACCACTGTCATTATGAATATTCATTCTATGACTAATAATTATGCAGTAAAATGAAGCTTAATATTTATATAAAAACATGATTTTCCTCCTCATTTTCTCGAAAGCTATTAGAGATATTGGAAATATCATTGCAGCATCTGATAGACCTAATTAAACTGTAAAACTGACATTATGAATATTTGTTCTATGACTAATAATTACGCAGTAAAATGAAACTATATATTTATATAAAAACATGACTTTCCTCCTTATTTTCTCGAAAGCTGTTAGCGATATTGGAAATATCATTGCAGCATCTGATAGACCTAATTAAATTGTAAAACTAACATTATGAATATTTTTTCTATGACTAATAATTACGCAGTAAAATGAAACTATATACATATATAAAAACATGACTTTCCTCCTCATTTTCTCGAAAGCTATTAGAGATATTGGAAATATCATTGCAGCATCTGATAGACCTAATTAAACTGTACAACTGTCATTATGAATATTCATTCTATGACTAATAATTATGCAGTAAAATGAAACTTAATATTTATATAAAAACATGATTTTCCTCCTCATTTTCTCGAAAGCTATTAGAGATATTGGAAATATCATTGAGGCATCTGATAGACCTAATTAAACTGTAGAACTGACATTATGAATATTTGTTCTATGACTAATAATTACGCAGTAAAATGAAACTATATATTTATATAAAAACATGACTTTCCTCCTCATTTTCTCGAAAGCTATTAGAGATATTGGAAATATCATTGCAGCATCTGATAGACCTAATTAAATTGTAAAACTGACATTATGAATATTTGTTCTATGACTAATAATTACGCAGTAAAATGAAACTATATTTTTATATAAAAACATGACTTTCCTCCTCATTTTCTCGAAAGCTATTAGAGATATTGGAAATATCATTGCAGCATCTGATAGACCTAATTAAACTGTACAACTATCATTATGAATATTCATTCTATGACTAATAATTATGCAGTAAAATGAAACTTAATATTTTTATAAAAACATGATTTTCCTCCTCATTTTCTCGAAAGCTATTAGAGATATTGGAAATATCATTGCAGCATTTGATAGACCTAATTAAACTGTACAACTGTCATTATGAATATTCATTCTATGACTAATAATTATGCAGTAAAATGAAACTTAATATTTATATAAAAACATGATTTTCCTCCTCATTTTCTCGAAAGCTATTAGAGATATTGGAAATATCATTGCAGCATCTGATAGACCTAATTAAACTGTAAAACTGACATTATGAATATTTGTTCTATGACTAATAATTACGCAGTAAAATGAAACTATATATTTATATAAAAACATGACTTTCCTCCTCATTTTCTCGAAAGCTATTAGAGATATTCGAAATATCATTGCAGCATCTGATAGACCTAATTAAACTGTACAACTGTCATTATGAATATTCATTCTATGACTAATAATTACGCAGTAAAATGAAACTTAATATTTATATAAAAACATGATTTTCCTCCTCATTTTCTCGAAAGCTGTTAGAGATATTGGAAATATCATTGCAGCATCTGATAGACCTAATTAAATTGTAAAACTGACATTATGAATATTTGTTCTATGACTAATAATTACGCAGTAAAATGAAACTATATACTTATATAAAAACATGACTTTCCTCCTCATTTTCTCGAAAGCTATTAGAGATATTCGAAATATCATTGCAGCATCTGATAGACCTAATTAAAATCTACTACTGTCATTAGGAATATTTGCACTAGTACTAATAAATACTGAATTTTACTTTTTTTTTAATTACTTTCTTCCTCGTTTTCTCGAAAGCTATTAGAGATATTGGAAATATCATTGCATCATCTGATATACGTAATTCAACTGTACAACTGATATTATGAATATTTTTTCTATGACTAATAATTACGCAGTAAAATAAAGCCGTATTTTTATATAAAAACATGACTTTCCTCCTCATTTTCTCGAAAGCTATTAGAGATATTGGAAATATCATTGCAGCATCTGATAGACCTAATTAAACTTACAACTGTCATTATGAATATTCATTCTATGACTAATAATTATGCAGTAAAATGAAACTTAATATTTATATAAAAACATGATTTTCCTCCTCATTTTCTCGAAAGCTATTAGAGATATTGGAAATATCATTGCAGCATCTGATAGACCTAATTAAACTGTACAACTGTCATTATGAATATTCATTCTATGACTAATAATTATGCAGTAAAATGAAACTTAATATTTATATAAAAACATGATTTTCCTCCTCATTTTCTCGAAAGCTATTAGAGATATTGGAAATATCATTGAGGCATCTGATAGACCTAATTAAACTGTAAAACTGACATTATGAATATTTGTTCTATGACTAATAATTACGCAGTAAAATGAAACTATATATTTATATAAAAACATGACTTTCCTCCTCATTTTCTCGAAAGCTATTAGAGATATTGGAAATATCATTGCAGCATCTGATAGACCTAATTAAATTGTAAAACTGACATTATGAATATTTGTTCTATGACTAATAATTACGCAGTAAAATGAAACTATATATTTATATAAAAACATGACTTTCCTCCTCTTTTTCTCGAAAGCTATTAGAGATATTGGAAATATCATTGTAGCATCTGATAGACCTAATTAAACTGTACAACTGTCATTATGAATATTCATTCTATGACTAATAATTATGCAGTAAAATGAAACTTAATATTTATATAAAAACATGATTTTCCTCCTCATTTTCTCGAAGGTATTAGAGATATTGGAAATATCATTGCAGCATCCGATAGACCTAATTAAACTGTAAAACTAACATTATGAATATTTGTTCTATGACTAATAATTACGCAGTAAAATGAAACTATATATTTATATAAAAACATGACTTTCCTCCTCATTTTCTCGAAAGCTATTAGAGATATTCGAAATATCATTGCAGCATCTGATAGACCTAATTAAAATCTACTACTGTCATTATGAATATATGCACTAGTACTAATAAATACTGAATTTTACTTTTTTTTTAATTACTTTCTTCCTCGTTTTCTCGAAAACTATTAGAGATATTGGAAATATCATTGCATCATCTGATATACGTAATTCAACTGTACAACTGATATTATGAATATTTGTTCTATGACTAATATTTACGCAGTAAAATAAAACCGTATTTTTATATAAAAACATGAATTTCCTCCTCATTTTCTCGAAAGCTATTAGAGATATTGGAAATATCATTGCAGCATCTGATAGACCTAATTAAACTCTACAACTGTCATTATGAATATTCATTCTATGACTAATAATTATGCAGTAAAATGAAACTTAATATTTATATAAAAACATGATTTTCCTCCTCATTTTCTCGAAAGCTATTAGAGATATTGGAAATATCATTGAGGCATCTGATAGACCTAATTAAACTGTAAAACTGACATTATGAATATTTGTTCTATGACTAATAATTACGCAGTAAAATGAAACTATATATTTATATAAAAACATGACTTTCCTCCTCATTTTCTCGAAAGCTATTAGAGATATTGGAAATATCATTGCAGCATCTGATAGACCTAATTAAATTGTAAAACTGACATTATGAATATTTGTTCTATGACTAATAATTACGCAGTAAAATGAAACTATATATTTATATAAAAACATGACTTTCCTCCTCTTTTTCTCGAAAGCTATTAGAGATATTGGAAATATCATTGCAGCATCTGATAGACCTAATTAAACTGTACAACTGTCATTATGAATATTCATTCTATGACTAATAATTATGCAGTAAAATGAAACTTAATATTTATATAAAAACATGATTTTCCTCCTCATTTTCTCGAAGGTATTAGAGATATTGGAAATATCATTGCAGCATCTGATAGACCTAATTAAACGTTAAAACTAACACTATGAATATTTGTTCTATGACTAATAATTACGCAGTAAAATGAAACTATATATTTATATAAAAACATGACTTTCCTCCTCATTTTCTCGAAAGCTATTAGAGATATTCGTAATATCATTGCAGCATCTGATAGACCTAATTAAAATCTACTACTGTCATTATGAATATATGCACTAGTACTAATAAATACTGAATTTTACTTTTTTTTTAATTACTTTCTTCCTCGTTTTCTCGAAAGCTATTAGAGATATTGGAAATATCATTGCATCATCTGATATACGTAATTCAACTGTACAACTGATATTATGAATATTTGTTCTATGACTAATAATTAGGCAGTAAAATAAAGCCGTATTTTTATATAAAAACATGACTTTCCTCCTCATTTTCTCGAAAGCTATTAGAGATATTGGAAATATCATTGCAGCATCTGATAGACCTAATTAAACTGTACAACTGTCATTATGAATATTCATTTTATGACTAATAATTATGCAGTAAAATGAAACTTAATATTTATATAAAAACATGATTTTCCTCCTCATTTTCTCGAAAGCTATTAGAGATATTGGAAATATCATTGCAGCATCTGATAGACCTAATTAAACTGTAAAACTGACATTATGAATATTTGTTCTATGACTAATAATTACGCAGTAAAATGAAACTATATATTTATATAAAAACATGACTTTCCTCCTTATTTTCTCGAAAGCTGTTAGAGATATTGGAAATATCATTGCAGCATCTGATAGACCTAATTAAATTGTAAAACTAACATTATGAATATTTGTTCTATGACTAATAATTACGCAGTAAAATGAAACTATATACTTATATAAAAACATGAATTTCCTCCTCATTTTCTCGAAAGCTATTAGAGATATTCAAAATATCATTGCAGCATCTGATAGACCTAATTAAAATATACTACTGTCATTAGGAATATTTGCACTAGTACTAATAAATACTGAATTTTACTTTTTTTTAATTACTTTCTTCCTCGTTTTCTCGAAAGCTATTAGAGATATTGGAAATATCATTGCATCATCTGATATACGTAATTCAACTGTACAACTGATATTATGAATATTTTTTCTATGACTAATAATTACGCAGTAAAATAAAGCCGTATTTTTATATAAAAACATGACTTTCCTCCTCATTTTCTCGAAAGCTATTAGAGATATTGGAAATATCATTGCAGCATCTGATAGACCTAATTAAACTGTACAACTGTCATTATGAATATTCATTCTATGACTAATAATTATGCAGTAAAATGAAACTTAATATTTATATAAAAACATGATTTTCCTCCTCATTTTCTCGAAAGCTATTAGAGATATTGGAAATATCATTGCAGCATCTGATAGACCTAATTAAACTGTACAACTGTCATTATGAATATTCATTCTATGACTAATAATTATGCAGTAAAATGAAACTTAATATTTATATAAAAACATGATTTTCCTCCTCATTTTCTCGAAAGCTATTAGAAATATTGGAAATATCATTGAGGCATCTGATAGACCTAATTAAACTGTAAAACTGACATTATGAATATTTGTTCTATGACTAATAATTACGCAGTAAAATGAAACTATATATTTATATAAAAACATGACTTTCCTCCTCATTTTCTCGAAAGCTATTAGAGATATTGGAAATATCATTGCAGCATCTGATAGACCTAATTAAATTGTAAAACTGACATTATGAATATTTGTTCTATGACTAATAATTACGCAGTAAAATGAAACTATATATTTATATAAAAACATGATTTTCCTTCTCTTTTTCTCGAAAGTTATTAGAGATATTGGAAATATCATTGCAGCATCTGATAGACCTAATTAAACTGTACAACTGTCATTATGAATATTCATTCTATGACTAATAATTATGCAGTAAAATGAAAGTTAATATTTATATAAAAACATGATTTTCCTCCTCATTTTCTCGAAGGTATTAGAGATATTGGAAATATCATTGCAGCATCTGATAGACCTAATTAAACTGTACAACTGTCATTATGAATATTCATTCTATGACTAATAATTATGCAGTAAAATGAAACTTAATATTTATATAAAAACATGATTTTCCTCCTCATTTTCTCGAAAGCTATTAGAGATATTGGAAATATCATTGAGGCATCTGATAGACCTAATTAAACTGTAAAACTGACATTATGAATATTTGTTCTATGACTAATAATTACGCAGTAAAATGAAACTATATATTTATATAAAAACATGACTTTCCTCCTCATTTTCTCGAAAGCTATTAGAGATATTGGAAATATCATTGCAGCATCTGATAGACCTAATTAAATTGTAAAACTGACATTATGAATATTTGTTCTATGACTAATAATTACGCAGTAAAATGAAACTATATATTTAAATAAAAACATGACTTTCCTCCTCTTTTTCTCGAAAGCTATTAGAGATATTGGAAATATCATTGTAGCATCTGATAGACCTAATTAAACTGTACAACTGTCATTATGAATATTCATTCTATGACTAATAATTATGCAGTAAAATGAAACTTAATATTTATATAAAAACATGATTTTCCTCCTCATTTTCTCGAAGGTATTAGAGATATTGGAAATATCATTGCAGCATCCGATAGACCTAATTAAACTGTAAAACTAACATTATGAATATTTGTTCTATGACTAATAATTACGCAGTAAAATGAAACTATATATTTATATAAAAACATGACTTTCCTCCTCATTTTCTCGAAAGCTATTAGAGATATTCGTAATATCATTGCAGCATCTGATAGACCTAATTAAAATCTACTACTGTCATTATGAATATATGCACTAGTACTAATAAATACTGAATTTTACTTTTTTTTTAATTACTTTCTTCCTCGTTTTCTCGAAAACTATTAGAGATATTGGAAATATCATTGCATCATCTGATATACGTAATTCAACTGTACAACTGATATTATGAATATTTGTTCTATGACTAATAATTACGCAGTAAAATAAAACCGTATTTTTATATAAAAACATGACTTTCCTCCTCATTTTCTCGAAAGCTATTAGAGATATTGGAAATATCATTGCAGCATCTGATAGACCTAATTAAACTCTACAACTGTCATTATGAATATTCATTCTATGACTAATAATTATGCAGTAAAATGAAACTTAATATTTATATAAAAACATGATTTTCCTCCTCATTTTCTCGAAAGCTATTAGAGATATTGGAAATATCATTGAGGCATCTGATAGACCTAATTAAACTGTAAAACTGACATTATGAATATTTGTTCTATGACTAATAATTACGCAGTAAAATGAAACTATATATTTATATAAAAACATGACTTTCCTCCTCATTTTCTCGAAAGCTATTAGAGATATTGGAAATATCATTGCAGCATCTGATAGACCTAATTAAATTGTAAAACTGACATTATGAATATTTGTTCTATGACTAATAATTACGCAGTAAAATGAAACTATATATTTATATAAAAACATGACTTTCCTCCTCATTTTCTCGAAAGCTATTAGAGATATTGGAAATATCATTGCAGCATCTGATAGATCTAATTAAACTGTACAACTGTCATTATGAATATTCATTCTATGACAAATAATTATGCAGTAAAATGAAATTTAATATTTATATAAAAACATGATTTTCCTCCTCATTTTCTCGAAGGTATTAGAGATATTGGAAATATCATTGCAGCATCTGATAGACCTAATTAAACTGTAAAACTAACACTATGAATATTTGTTCTATGACTAATAATTACGCAGTAAAATGAAACTATATATTTATATAAAAACATGACTTTCCTCCTCATTTTCTCGAAAGCTATTAGAGATATTCGTAATATCATTGCAGCATCTGATAGACCTAATTAAAATCTACTACTGTCATTATGAATATATGCACTAGTACTAATAAATACTGAATTTTACTTTTTTTTTAATTACTTTCTTCCTCGTTTTCTCGAAAGCTATTAGAGATATTGGAAATATCATTGCATCATCTGATATACGTAATTCAACTGTACAACTGATATTATGAATATTTGTTCTATGACTAATAATTAGGCAGTAAAATAAAGCCGTATTTTTATATAAAAACATGACTTTCCTCCTCATTTTCTCGAAAGCTATTAGAGATATTGGAAATATCATTGCAGCATCTGATAGACCTAATTAAACTGTACAACTGTCATTATGAATATTCATTTTATGACTAATAATTATGCAGTAAAATGAAACTTAATATTTATATAAAAACATGATTTTCCTCCTCATTTTCTCGAAAGCTATTAGAGATATTGGAAATATCATTGCAGCATCTGATAGACCTAATTAAACTGTAAAACTGACATTATGAATATTTGTTCTATGACTAATAATTACGCAGTAAAATGAAACTATATATTTATATAAAAACATGACTTTCCTCCTTATTTTCTCGAAAGCTGTTAGAGATATTGGAAATATCATTGCAGCATCTGATAGACCTAATTAAATTGTAAAACTAACATTATGAATATTTGTTCTATGACTAATAATTACGCAGTAAAATGAAACTATATACTTATATAAAAACATGACTTTCCTCCTCATTTTCTCGAAAGCTATTAGAGATATTCGAAATATCATTGCAGCATCTGATAGACCTAATTAAAATCTACTACTGTCATTAGGAATATTTGCACTAGTACTAATAAATACTGAATTTTACTTTTTTTTTAATTACTTTCTTCCTCGTTTTCTCGAAAGCTATTAGAGATATTGGAAATATCATTGCATCATCTGATATACGTAATTCAACTGTACAACTGATATTATGAATATTTTTTCTATGACTAATAATTACGCAGTAAAATAAAGCCGTATTTTTATATAAAAACATGACTTTCCTCCTCATTTTCTCGAAAGCTATTAGAGATATTGGAAATATCATTGCAGCATCTGATAGACCTAATTAAACTGTACAACTGTCATTATGAATATTCATTCTATGACTAATAATTATGCAGTAAAATGAAACTTAATATTTATATAAAAACATGATTTTCCTCCTCATTTTCTCGAAAGCTATTAGAGATATTGGAAATATCATTGCAGCATCTGATAGACCTAATTAAACTGTACAACTGTCATTATGAATATTCATTCTATGACTAATAATTATGCAGTAAAATGAAACTTAATATTTATATAAAAACATGATTTTCCTCCTCATTTTCTCGAAAGCTATTAGAAATATTGGAAATATCATTGAGGCATCTGATAGACCTAATTAAACTGTAAAACTGACATTATGAATATTTGTTCTATGACTAATAATTACGCAGTAAAATGAAACTATATATTTATATAAAAACATGACTTTCCTCCTCATTTTCTCGAAAGCTATTAGAGATATTGGAAATATTATTGCAGCATCTGATAGACCTAATTAAATTGTAAAACTGACATTATGAATATTTGTTCTATGACTAATAATTACGCAGTAAAATGAAACTATATATTTATATAAAAACATGACTTTCCTTCTCTTTTTCTCGAAAGCTATTAGAGATATTGGAAATATCATTGCAGCATCTGATAGACCTAATTAAACTGTACAACTGTCATTATGAATATTCATTCTATGACTAATAATTATGCAGTAAAATGAAAGTTAATATTTATATAAAAACATGATTTTCCTCCTCATTTTCTCGAAGGTATTAGAGATATTGGAAATATCATTGCAGCATCTGATAGACCTAATTAAACTGTAAAACTAACATTATGAATATTTGTTCTATGACTAATAATTACGCAGTAAAATGAAACTATATATTTATATAAAAACATGACTTTCCTCCTCATTTTCTCGAAAGCTATTAGAGATATTCGAAATATCATTGCAGCATCTGATAGACCTAATTAAAATCTACTACTGTCATTATGAATATATGCACTAGTACTAATAAATACTAAATTTTACTTTTTTTTTAATTACTTTCTTCCTCGTTTTCTCGAAAGCTATTAGAGATATTGGAAATATCATTGCATCATCTGATATACGTAATTCAACTGTACAACTGATATTATGAATATTTGTTCTATGACTAATAATTACGCAGTAAAATAAAACCGTATTTTTATATAAAAACATGACTTTCCTCCTCATTTTCTCGAAAGCTATTAGAGATATTGGAAATATCATTGCAGCATCTGATAGACCTAATTAAACTGTACAACTGTCATTATGAATATTCATTCTATGACTAATAATTATGCAGTAAAATGAAACTTAATATTTATATAAAAACATGATTTTCCTCCTCATTTTCTCGAAAGCTATTAGAAATATTGGAAATATCATTGAAGCATCTGATAGACCTAATTAAACTGTAAAACTGACATTATGAATATTTGTTCTATGACTAATAATTACGCAGTAAAATGAAACTATATATTTATATAAAAACATGACTTTCCTCCTCATTTTCTCGAAAGCTATTAGAGATATTGGAAATATCATTGCAGCATCTGATAGACCTAATTAAATTGTAAAACTGACATTATGAATATTTGTTCTATGACTAATAATTACGCAGTAAAATGAAACTATATATTTATATAAAAACATGACTTTCCTCCTCTTTTTCTCGAAAGCTATTAGAGATATTGGAAATATCATTGCAGCATCTGATAGACCTAATTAAACTGTACAACTGTCATTATGAATATTCATTCTATGACTAATAATTATGCAGTAAAATGAAACTTAATATTTATATAAAAACATGATTTTCCTCCTCATTTTCTCGAAGGTATTAGAGATATTGGAAATATCATTGCAGCATCTGATAGACCTAATTAAACTGTAAAACTAACATTATGAATATTTGTTCTATGACTAATAATTACGCAGTAAAATGAAACTATATATTTATATAAAAACATGACTTTCCTCCTCATTTTCTCGAAAGCTATTAGAGATATTCGTAATATCATTGCAGCATCTGATAGACCTAATTAAAATCTACTACTCTCATTATGAATATATGCACTAGTACTAATAAATACTGAATTTTACTTTTTTTTTAATTACTTTCTTCCTCGTTTTCTCGAAAGCTATTAGAGATATTGGAAATATCATTGCATCATCTGATATACGTAATTCAACTGTACAACTGATATTATGAATATTTGTTCTATGACTAATAATTACGCAGTAAAATAAAACCGTATTTTTATATAAAAACATGACTTTCCTCCTCATTTTCTCGAAAGCTATTAGAGATATTGGAAATATCATTGCAGCATCTGATAGACCTAATTAAACTGTACAACTATCATTATGAATATTCATTCTATGACTAATAATTATGCAGTAAAATGAAACTTAATATTTTATAAAAACATGATTTTCCTCCTCATTTTCTCGAAAGCTATTAGAGATATTGGAAATATCATTGCAGCATTTGATAGACCTAATTAAACTGTACAACTGTCATTATGAATATTCATTCTATGACTAATAATTATGCAGTAAAATGAAACTTAATATTTATATAAAAACATGATTTTCCTCCTCATTTTCTCGAAAGCTATTAGAGATATTGGAAATATCATTGCAGCATCTGATAGACCTAATTAAACTGTAAAACTGACATTATGAATATTTGTTCTATGACTAATAATTACGCAGTAAAATGAAACTATATATTTATATAAAAACATGACTTTCCTCCTCATTTTCTCGAAAGCTATTAGAGATATTCGAAATATCATTGCAGCATCTGATAGACCTAATTAAACTGTACAACTGTCATTATGAATATTCATTCTATGACTAATAATTACGCAGTAAAATGAAACTTAATATATATATAAAAACATGATTTTCCTCCTCATTTTCTCGAAAGCTGTTAGAGATATTGGAAATATCATTGCAGCATCTGATAGACCTAATTAAATTGTAAAACTAACATTATGAATATTTGTTCTATGACTAATAATTACGCAGTAAAATGAAACTATATACTTATATAAAAACATGACTTTCCTCCTCATTTTCTCGAAAGCTATTAGAGATATTCGAAATATCATTGCAGCATCTGATAGACCTAATTAAAATCTACTACTGTCATTAGGAATATTTGCACTAGTACTAATAAATACTGAATTTTACTTTTTTTTAATTACTTTCTTCCTCGTTTTCTCGAAAGCTATTAGAGATATTGGAAATATCATTGCATCATCTGATATACGTAATTCAACTGTACAACTGATATTATGAATATTTGTTCTATGACTAATAATTACGCAGTAAAATAAAGCCGTATTTTTATATAAAAACATGACTTTCCTCCTCATTTTCTCGAAAGCTATTAGAGATATTGGAAATATCATTGCAGCATCTGATAGACCTAATTAAACTGTACAACTGTCATTATGAATATTCATTCTATGACTAATAATTATGCAGTAAAATGAAACTTAATATTTATATAAAAACATGATTTTCCTCCTCATTTTCTCGAAAGCTATTAGAGATATTGGAAATATCATTGCAGCATCTGATAGACCTAATTAAACTGTACAACTGTCATTATGAATATTCATTCTATGACTAATAATTACGCAGTAAAATGAAACTTAATATTTATATAAAAACATGATTTTCCTCCTCATTTTCTCGAAAGCTATTAGAAATATTGGAAATATCATTGAGGCATCTGATAGACCTAATTAAACTGTAAAACTGACATTATGAATATTTGTTCTATGACTAATAATTACGCAGTAAAATGAAACTATATATTTATATAAAAACATGACTTTCCTCCTCATTTTCTCGAAAGCTATTAGAGATATTGGAAATATCATTGCAGCATCTGATAGACCTAATTAAATTGTAAAACTGACATTATGAATATATGTTCTATGACTAATAATTACGCAGTAAAATGAAACTATATATTTATATAAAAACATGACTTTCCTCCTCTTTTTCTCGAAAGCTATTAGAGATATTGGAAATATCATTGCAGCATCTGATAGACCTAATTAAACTGTACAACTGTCATTATGAATATTCATTCTATGACTAATAATTATGCAGTAAAATGAAACTTAATATTTATATAAAAACATGATTTTCCTCCTCATTTTCTCGAAGGTATTAGAGATATTGGAAATATCATTGCAGCATCTGATAGACCTAATTAAACTGTAAAACTAACATTATGAATATTTGTTTCTATGACTAATAATTACGCAGTAAAATGAAACTATATATTTATATAAAAACATGACTTTCCTCCTCATTTTCTCGAAAGCTATTAGAGATATTCGAAATATCATTGCAGCATCTGATAGACCTAATTAAAATCTACTACTGTCATTATGAATATATGCACTAGTACTAATAAATACTGAATTTTACTTTTTTTTAATTACTTTCTTCCTCGTTTTCTCGAAAGCTATTAGAGATATTGGAAATATCATTGCATCATCTGATATACGTAATTCAACTGTACAACTGATATTATGAATATTTGTTCTATGACTAATAATTACGCAGTAAAATAAAACCGTATTTTTATATAAAAACATGACTTCCTCCTCATTTTCTCGAAAGCTATTAGAGATATTGGAAATATCATTGCAGCATCTGATAGACCTAATTAAATTGTACCACTGTCATTATGAATATTCATTCTATGACTAATAATTATGCAGTAAAATAAAACTTAATATTTATATAAAAACATGATTTTCCTCCTCATTTTCTCGAAAGCTATTAGAGATATTGGAAATATCATTGCAGCATCTGATAGACCTAATTAAACTGTACAACTGACATTATGAATATTTGTTCTATGACTAATAATTACGCAGTAAAATGAAACTATATATTTATATAAAAACATGACTTTCCTCCTCATTTTCTCGAAAGCTATTAGAGATATTGGAAATATCATTGCAGCATCTGATAGACCTAATTAAATTGTAAACTGACATTATGAATATTTGTTCTATGACTAATAATTACGCAGTAAAATGAAACTATATATTTATATAAAAACATGACTTTCCTCCTCTTTTTCTCGAAAGCTATTAGAGATATTGGAAATATCATTGCAGCATCTGATAGACCTAATTAAACTGTACAACTGTCATTATGAATATTCATTCTATGACTAATAATTATGCAGTAAAATGAAACTTAATATTTATATAAAAACATGATTTTCCTCCTCATTTTCTCGAAGGTATTAGAGATATTGGAAATATCATTGCAGCATCTGATAGACCTAATTAAACTGTAAAACTAACATTATGAATATTTGTTCTATGACTAATAATTACGCAGTAAAATGAAACTATATATTTATATAAAAACATGACTTTCCTCCTCATTTTCTCGAAAGCTATTAGAGATATTCGTAAATATCATTGCAGCATCTGATAGACCTAATTAAAATCTACTACTGTCATTATGAATATATGCACTAGTACTAATAAATACTGAATTTTACTTTTTTTTTAATTACTTTCTTCCTCGTTTTCTCGAAAGCTATTAGAGATATTGGAAATATCATTGCATCATCTGATATACGTAATTCAACTGTACAACTGATATTATGAATATTTGTTCTATGACTAATAATTACGCAGTAAAATAAACCGTATTTTTATATAAAAACATGACTTTCCTCCTCATTTTCTCGAAAGCTATTAGAGATATTGGAAATATCATTGCAGCATCTGATAGACCTAATTAAACTGTACAACTATCATTATGAATATTCATTCTATGACTAATAATTATGCAGTAAAA
>JAPQNM010001691.1:45000-50000 GCA_029783475.1 Metacarcinus magister | reverse complement strand
GAGGAGGAGGAGGAAGAAGGAAGGAGGAGGAGGAGGAAGGAAGGAAGGAAGGAAGGAAGGAAGGATGTAGATATCAGAATATATATATATATATATATATATATATATATATATAAAACGGAACAAATTATTTTCAATGAATTTTCCGTTATATTTATTTTTTTTTCTTCACATTTATTTATTTATTTATTTTTACATTTTTACATTTTTAACTCATTTTAGTATTTTTTTTTTCATTATACATTTTTTTTTGCTCTCTTTTTCCTTCACTGCAATTTTCTTCATCTTTTTATTAGTATTATTTTTTTTTTTTATATAATTTTTTGCTCATTTTTTCCATCTTTCAAAATCACGTAATTTTCATAAATCATCTGCCTCTCCCTTATTAGAGAGAGAGAGAGAGAGAGAGAGGAGAGAGAGAGAGAGAGGGGGGGGGGAGAGAGAGACAGGTTAATTGATAGAGTAAATATAGAAAGAGAAAGGACAGGTTAATTGATAGAGTAAATAGAGAGAGAGAGAGAGAGAGAGAGAGAGAGAGAGAGAGAGAGAGAGAGCTCAGTCCTCCCTCATTTGCAGTAGTTTTCTCTCACTCGTTCAGATATTTTTAGTTGACCTTCACGAGACTAAAGAAAATTATTATCATTCTTATCATTATTATTATTATTATTTTCTATTTTATTTTTTCATCCTATATTTTCATTCATTTGAGAGAGAGAGAGAGAGAGAGAGGAAAAGAGAGAAAATTACATAGAATTACATATAGATTCAGACCACACAGACCAAGGATTTAAACTTGGTGGTCTATCCTTAACCTTGAGTTGAAAATATCTTTGAAAAAAATTTAATAGAGACAATGTTAGTCAAAAATACACACAGTCACATCTTTATGCAGTCCAAGTCGGGTTATATAGAATGTATCGTACACCTTGGAGGAGGAGGAAGAGGTGGTGGTGGTGTGGATTGTTTTAAAGGAAGTCAATGTGTTACACTGCACTAGGGAAGGCGGGAGTTCAATTCAATCCCTTACGACCTCATTACCAAAGTAGAATTTAGTAACATCGTAGTTTGATCGCGTTACTCCTCCATCTCCTTCGTGTTGTTAAGTCATCAATTTTGAAACATCTTATTCGCGTTAATATTCGTTTGTTATTTAAATATTTTGAAACCGTATAAGTGTTTTTCTGTGTAAACATTTTAAGTAGTGCTTGTAGGTTACGAGTTCAATCCCGGCTCACGGCAGCTTCTTGGTGAAACAGTTTAGCTTTCGTTAACGCTAATAGACATATATAGTTTATTAACTACCTAACAGGGCCGATTGTTTAATTTCGTTTTAAGACTATGGTATTTGTTAACGTTAAAAGACACGTCACCTTTATCAAACCATGCTGAAATTTTATACAAGTCATCCTGGAGGCTTTACGTGTCATAGTCTCAGATTACCGCTTCTCATTTTCTTATCGTGTGCGAATTTTGAAATGAAGTTATTAAGTCCAGCATCGATGTTATTCATGTCAATTAGGAGTAGGATCGGACCGAGAAGTGAACCCTGAGGAACACCACTCCCAACGACCCTTCCTTGTTGAATTATTTAGTCAGTTTTAGAGCCAGTCGTGCACATTACATGAAGTTGTTTGACACTCAACATTAACTTTGTATTCGAAAACTTTAAAATCAAGATACACCTTGTTTAGAGATCTGTTGATATGATGTACAGAAAAGATATTGTTTGTAAAATGGCAATATTAGATAATCATAAACTCGTATTTCTAAAGCCGTGTTGTGAATCTAGGTAACTTAATGAACTTGTCTGTAATTATAATGCCGAGCTCAGGTGTCAAAGTTAAACGTGTGTAACTCGGTGGTGTGTATATGTCACTTGTTGAAAATAGTGATGACGTTAGTTTGTACAGGACTATATAAACCTTGTCGTAGGAATGTATTGAATAACGATACTAAAGCGTCAATGATCGTGTTTTGTTTCTGGAAGGAGTGAGTGGAGGTAAATGTTTTCACGTCCTACACGCAGCTGTTAGGAATTTTTTATTATTATTATACATTAGAAGAGTACTGGCTAAGGGACAAAAAAAAAAAGTTGTATTTATGCAGTGTTGTGTAGACGTTATGAAGTGTTGCAGTGTAGTATGTCAGTAGGGTAGTGATTACATTACTGTACTCGTGGTTTTGTTAGTCAAGGACAGGAAGATTATTATTAGTATAGGTAGGATATTCCATCTTAAGAAAATATTGTTCGGTAATCTACTCTCAGACTGTCCCAAGCCGTGCATTCCTTTGACTGAAATAATAACTAACTGATATATTAGAATAAAAACACAACAACATTCATTGAAAAATAATAGAATGCAATTTATTATTTTTTTTACGTATTGTAATAAAAAAAAATAAAGTATTCATTGAAAAGTAATAGAATACAATTTATTATATTTGTGTTGATAAATAGACAGACTTGGGTGGGGTCAAGTCAAGTCAAACCAAGTCAAGTCAAGCATCACACGAGTAATAATGAGTGTGTAATAATGACACACTCGCCTCACACCATCATGTTCAAGTGAAACACATTAACAGAGTGTGTGTACAGATAAACATTGACTGTACTTCATATTCATTACTGATAATACAATGATGACAAACTTATTTTTCATTACTGATAATACAATGATGATCAACTTATTTTTCATTACTGATAATACAATGATGACCAACTTATTTTTCATTACTGATAATACAATGATGACAAACTTATTTTTCATTACTGATAATACAATGATGACCACGATAGTGTTGGTGTCACAATGATCACCTGATAACAGTTATCAGTGTGTATTTATTGTATCAACAAACATAATACTTGTCAGTGTTATCAGTTTATTATCATTATAGTATATTAGTTATCTATTTACTGAAAGGAATGCACGGATTACAATTTGGGAGACGGTTGCCGAGCGCTATTTTATATACTGAGATGGAATGCGCTAGTTATGTGTGTGTGTGTATATATTTACACACACACACGCACACAGGAATAGAGTCCGAAATAGATAAATAGATGGAGAGAGAGAGAGAGAGAGAGAGAGAGAGAGAGAGAGAGAGTCTATTACTAGTCATTAACATTACTATTTCACTATCTATCTATCTCCTGTGTGCGTATGTTTAAAACAATCATGTGTGCACGTATCTTGTATTTACTTACGGGTGTGTGTGTGTGTGTGTGTGAAGTATTAGTGTATGTGTGTGTGTGTTTACGTTAAATACTACTACTACTACAATTACTAGTACTACTAACACTACAATTACAACAACTACTACTGCTATTATTGCTTAACTACTACTACTACTACTACCACTAACACTAACACTAGAATAACTACCACCACTGCCACCACCACCACCACCACTAACACACCTTCTCGCCACACACACGCACGCACACAGCACCAGTACTAAAGGGTGTGTCTGTCTGTGTGTCCCCGCCAGGTCAGAGTCTGGGCTACGGCTTCGTGAATTACGTTAGACAGGACGATGCGGAGCGAGCTATCAACCAACTCAATGGACTCAGACTGCAGAACAAGACCATCAAGGTGAGTGTGGGCGTTTTTTTAATTTTTTATAGTGTATCAGTTGTTTGAATGTGTTAGAGTGTGTGTGTGTGTGTGTGTGTGTGTGTGTGTGTGTGTGTGTGTGTGTGTGTGTGCTGTTTGAAGGGTAAAATGTGAAAATTGTGCAAGGTGAGATATATATGAAGTGACTTAATGAGAGAGAGAGAGAGAGAGAGGACAACTGCCACAAACAAACATAACCATCTTGATAAACAAACCTCACTCATTCATTTACACTCCCCTCACTTGCCCTCACCCTGTACCCTTACTTCCCCTCATCCCCCCCTCACTTCCCCTCACCTCTTCCCCTCATCCTCTCCTCACATTTACCTACACTTCCCCTCACTTTCACTTCTTTATCCCCTCACATTCCCTTCACCTCTCACATTTCCCCGTCACTTCCTTCCCCTCACTATCCCCTCACCCCCCGCCCCCCTCACCACCAAATACATTCCACCTGCTCAACATAACACCTGTTTTTACCCTACCCCCCACCATCACCCCTCACATTCTGACACACACACACATACACACACACGCACACGCACACCTGTCCCCCCTCACATTCCCCTCACATTCTGACACTTCCCCTACCTGTATCCCCTTACATTCTTAACCCCCCTCCCCCCCAACCAATGTATCCACTCGCATTCTAACACACACACACATACACACACACACTTGTATCCCTTTACATTCTAACACACACACCTACCCCCCCCGTTGTTTCCCCTCACCTAACACCCACCCACACACCCTTGTTTCCCCTCACATTCTGACACACACACACACTTGTTTCTCCTCGGCCAGGTATCGTACGCCCGGCCCAGCAGTGAGGCCATCAAGGGGGCTAATCTGTACGTCTCAGGTTTGCCTAAGAGTATGACGCAACAGGACTTGGAAAATATGTTCAGACCGTACGGCTCAATCATCACCTCCCGCATCCTGTGTGATAATATTACAGGTGAGGCTGCCGCAGGTGAGGCTGTGTAGAGGTACGCTTAGTGCCTGGCTTGGCTTGGCTTGAGTTAACTTGGTTTGGCTTGATTCAACTTGGTTTGGCTTTCACTTCACTTCACTTCACTTACTTCACTTGGTTTCAATTAACTTTATTTTTTGGGCTTAAACTTGGCTTGGCTTGCTTAGTTTGATGGGTGGCTTTTATTATGTTTTGTTTTTATGTTTTGTTTTTGTTTTTTTGGTCTAGTTATATGTTGTTGTTGTTGTTTTTATATGTAATTGTTGAGGTTCCTGTTTGTGTGTTTTTGTGTTTGGTTTTGTTTTTAGTTGGCTTTGTGTTGTTTGGTTTTGTTTTGCTTTGATTGGTTAAGGGTTGGGGGTTGGGGTGTTGATGTGGTTGTTTGTTTGTTTGTTTGGCTAGCTAGC
>JAPQNM010001691.1:15000-27500 GCA_029783475.1 Metacarcinus magister | reverse complement strand
GGGTTAGCCCGCCCCCGCCCCGCCACACTCACGTGAGTCGCCGTTGCGGGGGTGCCGCCGCCGCCGCCCGCCCCCCGCCATCCAAATATATGTATATTAGAACGTACTACTACAACTACAACTACAACTACTACTACTGCTTCTACCTACAACTACTACTACAACTACTCCTACAACTATAACTACTACTACTACAGCTACAAACTTTATCAAGATTATCCCAAAGCAGAGCTAGTCGGCTAAAGTGAGGACGTATCACACGGTGCTAGTCGCACTATAAGGCAGCAGCAGCAGCAGCAGCAGCGGGCCGCCGCCGCCGCCGCGCGCCGCTCACCGCTGATATCATTACTACTGTAAGTCGTCAACTTGTCGAGTCCTCAAAACCTCGTGTGAATGGCTGCGTCGCGGGCGGCGGGTGTGGGCGCCACCCCGCCCACGCCCGCCCCTCTCGGCTATTATTTATTAATATTTATCTCATATTTAAAGCTAAGTGTATTTTTATTGTGTTTACTAATGTACACTTTGAACAAGGAGTGTAAGGGAATCATTTCGCCAGTCAGTCAGTCAGTAAGTCAGTCAGTCAGTCAGTCAGTCAGTTCGCCGAAAGGAGCTTCTTCAAGCCTTGGTTCGCTTCCTGCAGCAGCTTGGAGGCACAGCCGTCGCCGCGTTGTGTGGCGCCGCGCCGCGCCGCCGCCGCGTCGCCGCCTCCGCCGCAGAATCTCACCTCTTTTGTTTATGTTGTGTTTGCTTTGGAATGAAGGAAGCAAGTTTGTATTGAGTTACGTGCGCGCGCGGTGACGCGTGACGTGTGACCACGTGACGCAGCAGTGTGGTGGTCGCCGCCATTACAGCCGCCGCACACCTTCACTGCTAGGCGAGAAAATGTTCTTTTCTTGCATTTTACGATTGTTACGTTTATTTTTTTGTTTATTTCTTTCTGTACAACATCCAATGTCACACCACCATTTTAGTTTTTGAATGGCTGGGAAATAAATTTAGTTTGTTTCTTTGAGTTCTGCCTTTTTATTTAGTTGACACTTTTTGGCAAACTTTTAAGTTCTAAACTAACACTCGTCGCCTGGCCCCGGGCGGCTGTTACGGCCCCGCCCAGCCCCGCGCCGCCCACGGCCACAGTGCTGAACGTGGGCGTGAGGGCAGCCAGGCGACACACCTGCCCACCCCCCTGACCGCCGCCCACGCCGACGAACCGCCCACTGTGGATGGGTGGAGTGCGTGGGTCGGCGGGCAGGGGCGGTGTTCGGGCGGGCGTTGTCGGTTCCCGTTTGGTTTCGCTTTTTGGGCGTTGTGTTGTTTGGGGTTTTGTAGGAGGAGGCAGCTGTACAGACCCACCCACCCACCCACGAGGGCTGACCGCGGGAGAAGGGTCCGCCCACACAGGAGAGAGAGAATCTACTTAACGAGCCACACAACCTGTGCACTGATCTGCTGTCAAGGTAAGAGTAAGGAGAACTTCCATGCAAACTAACCATTATCTTGAGAGAGAACCAGTCTATTTTTATACAGAAATTTAGATAAAGATCCCCTACTGACATTCCCGCATCAGGCGAGCTGAGCCCCGTGGCCACGCGGCGACGCTCCCTGGACGCCGCCGCCGCCGCCACGGTCGTCTTTCCCGCATCAATCGATATAAGTTAAGCGTCTGTAGTTGGCAGTGTTGTGATGTGAAGGTGAGGGGGAGGGGGGGTCCGCGCCCCCGCCCCCTCACCGCCTCTATACCGCCGGGCCGCCGAACAGCGTTACGGCGCGGTGGCGTTGTTCCATAGAGGGTATTAATAAGAAGTTTTCATAATTTTTTTATATATATAAAATATATAATATATGTGCAGACCCAGACGAGCTGTGGGCGGGGGTGGGCGCGAGGAGTACGCCCGCGCGCATGCCCGCCCGCCCGCCTGCCGCCCACACTTTGGACATCAGGGAAATAAAATAGAATTAGATAACGACGCACCACGACGCTATCTTTTGTAGGTGTGAGGGTGAGGCGGCGCCCTTGAGCGTGTGCCGTCAGTTGTTGGCTGTTTGTGGGTATTTTTGTGACGAGAAGTTCTATATATGAAAGATTTGCTATCACCCCGCCGCGTGCATACCCCTCTATGAAGGCATCAACGAAATAGATTAATATTGATAATGGTAATAATGATAATTTCTTGTTGACTATACATTTGATGTTAGTACTGAGGCGCCGAGGGTCACAAGGAACGGTCTCTTTCCGCCACAAAGTATTTGCGTTGTCACGCCGACTGTCCGGGGTGGCGGCTGGCGCGGGGCGGGCATCCGGGGCGGGGCGGGGCGGGCGGCCTTCCCTACCCCTCACCCTCACCCCCACATGGGGAGCGTGTGTGGGAGGCACCGGAGGGCCGCCCGCGCCGCCTCGCGCCCACACTGAAGGACTTACGGATGCAAACCCCTGTGTCGCCCGTCTCCGCCGCCCTTCCTCCCCAAAAGGTGTGGTCGGGGGGCGTGGGTGGGCGACACTGCCCTAGTAGCGGGGCGGCAGGAGGAGGGGGGCGTCGCCCCGCCCCGCCCTGCCGCCCGCGCGTCGTACCCAGTCTCAATGTGTTGTCTGTCAGTCACCAGCACTCAGTTCGCCACTCACGCGTGTCCAGACTCGCCAGTTCATGATATTATATTATTGTATCTCTTTGTCATCTTCTTGTACATTATTCAAGTCTAGTTTGGATATTGTTCATATTATTATTGCTCCCGGAGGCATGAGCGTGCCGCGAGCCTGGGCGGGGGGACAGGACGAGGCTGGGAGCGGGCGGGGCGGGACGGGGCGGGGCCCGACCATAGCACAAAGCACCCGCGCCCAGGGCCAGCCCGCCCCCCCCTGGAACCCGCCCCGCCCGGTTCTGCCCAGCCCCGCCTGGCCCCTCCCCGCCTGGGCCCGCCCGGCACGCCCCGCCACTTGGATTTATTGTATATGTATGTCAGTGAGTCAATCTTTGCTCCTCTGTGTGTGTTGTAGCCGCTAGGTTGAGCCGCCACGCCACAGGACCCCGGCCAGGCGTCCCCCGTCCCCCGCCCTCCCGCCCTGCGCCCCGCCCGGCCCTGGGGGCGGCGGGGGGCGGGGGGGCGCCGCGCCCGGGGCCACCCATCATTCCATGTTCTCGTGTCTGTGTTGTAAGGCCCCGCCCGTCTTCTGGAACTTGTTAAGGACTTGGGGAAATAAGCCGAATACCTCGACGACAAATGATGCAATAATGTCTTTTATCCGACTCTTACCGTAGAGTAGTCTTATCAAGATTATAATAATAATAATGATAACAATAATAATAATAAATAATAATAATAAAAATCATCCAAAGAGAAGTAGTGGTTTCACATCTAAATTTGTATTCTATCAGTCCGTCTTGGGACACCATCCCCGGCACAACTATTTTGTAAGTGTTACAGATGAATTTTTGAGCCGAGAGCTGGGGTGGTGTGCCGAGCGAGGCGGAGACGCGCCTCGACTGTGTAGCTCCATATGCAATTGTTCACCGGCCCGGCGGGCCCGCCCCGCCCCGCCCCGCCCCGCCCCTCCCGACGGCCCCGCCTCGCCCCGCCCCCCGCTGCTCTACAATGTGTACCTGCAGCTCGGGGCGGGGCGGGGGAGGGGCCGCCGCCCCCGCTCGGGGCTCCTGCCCGGGCTGGCATTACGCGCCACTTTGGTTGTTGTGTTGCCCCGAGTGCCCCGCCCCGCCCCGCCACGGGTCATGAATGGCCACATCCTTCTGTACTGTTCAGCTTCTGTAGAGTGCCGCCGCTTGTGTCTGTGTGTATGGTTTACATTACCCCCGGGCGGCCCCTCCGCCCCGCCCCGCCCCGCCCTGCGCTGCGCCGGGGCGGGGGTCAGCCATGCCCGGGTTTTGTCTCCTGACATCTTTAGCACGTAAGACTTTTCTCTGATCATTACCATTCTTCTTATTTAGAGTAATAATCCGATATAAAGCATATAGAGTGAGCGCTTCTGTATCAGTTACCGTAGTCTAACTATTAATATTATTATCTTTAATGTGCCATTAGTCTATCTGTTTGCTTGTTTCTCTCGTCCGTGTAGAGCCATGGGGTGGATTTTGGTTACCTTGGTCATTTCTAAGCCAGGAATCAGTCACAAAGTCATCAAGAGATCATTAGTAATCATGCGAGGGGCGCCCACGGTTACGCCCGCAGCCAATGGCCAAACTCTTTCCCAATGACTTGTGTTGAGCCTCGTGCTGGCCCGTGTTGATCCAGTAGACTTAACACGATTGGTTCAAGTGTGTTGTGTTGTGTTGAAACAGTTCTTAGGCACTAACATTGTCACCATAAGTTACTTGACTGTCTGTGTATGTTTTAATGCCTGTCTCTAACTCTCACACTCTCTCTTTCTCTACTCTCTGATCTCACTTTCTACTCCATTCTCTAATCTCTCTCTCTCTCTCTCTCTCTCTCTCTCTCTCTCTCTCTCTCTCTCTCTCTCTCTCTCATCTCTCTCTCTCTCTCTCTCTCTCTCCTCTCTCTCTCTCTCTCTCTCTCTCTCTCTCTCTCTCTCTCTCTCTCTCTCTCTCTCTCTCTCTCTCTCTCTCTCTCTCTCTCTCTCTCTCTCTCATTTCAGTCTTTTATTTCTCATTTACGTCTTCTGCACATCCCTCCCTTCCCTCCCCCCTCCCCCTCCCTCCATATCTCATCCCCCCCCTCCCCTTCCCTCCCCACCACCACCACCACCACTACTACCACCGCCACTACTGACCCACCCACCCCTCCCTCCCTCCCCTCCATCCCTTCCCTCCCTCCTTATATTTAAAAGAGATGCTTATCCCCTCCCCCACTTCCCCCCGCTTTTTCCCCTCCCTCTCCCCCTCCCCCCTTTTGAAATTCTTCGCGTCAAGAAGCGAATTGTGATTGTTGGCAATGACCTGATGAATGATTATGGAAAAGAAGATAAAAACAAAAAAATATAACAAATAAGATGAACAGGGGTTAAGATCCTGTAAATACTTCATCCACTTTCTCCTTCCAACGTATTCTCTCTCTCTCTCTCTCTCTCTCTCTCTCTCTCTCTCTCTCTCTCTCTCTCTCTCTCTCTCTCTCTCTCTCTCTCTCTCTCTCTCTCTCTCTCTCTCTCTCTCTCTCTCTCGTTTCCTTTTGTAGGGACTTGATAGGGGGGGATGGGGTCGGGGGGAGGAGGGGAGAAGGGGAAGGGAAGGGGGGTGTTTTGTTAGGGGGGGAGAGGAAGGGGAGACACACACACACACACACATGCACACACATACATATACACACGCACACATACACATACACACACACATACATACATATATATATACACACGCACACACATACACACGCACAACATATCACCACTACCGCCACCCCCTCCCCCTCCCCCCCTCAAATAATACTCACATGACCATGCAGACACAGCCACCCCCTCCCCCCCCTCCCCCTCCACGTTTGAAATTGAAGATGACGATGCAATTCAGTCTTCAAACTTTTTTACATACATAAATATATATATACATACTATATATATATATACATAAAAAAAAATATATATATATATATATACACACAAATACATATATATATACATAATACTATAATGAACTGCCTATAGAGTGTATAATAATTGTAGAGAGAGAGAGTATGTATGGTAAAAAATAATAATGATACACCCCCCTTCCCCCCCTAACGAAGAATTACAGTCCCCCCCTCCCCCCCCTCCTCCTACTCTCTCTAACAACGGTGGCGCCCCCCTTACTAACCACCCAGTCATCCCCTTTTCCCCGCTGTTCCTTCCCCTTCAAAATTACTTACAAATATATACCTTTAAACACCACCTCTCTCTCTCTCTCTCTCCCTTCCCTCTCCTTCCCTTCCCTTCCCTGCCCCCCTTCTCTCCCCCGCCGCCGCCCCCCCCCCTATAACAGGACTTACCCCTCTGGTCCATCTTTAATACCATGCATCTCAAATCTTGTTGTTCTCAAAAAAATGTAGTTTGGTTGTAATGCAATATTTGTACTTTTCCATGTTGAAAGAACCTTAAACAATAAACTATTGCAAGGTATGTTTACTACGATTGTTACTAACCTGACACTAACCCTTACTTATAACTACTACTGCTACTGCTACTACTACTACTATCACCTCCCCACACACGAGTAGTAGTAGTAGTAGTAGTAACTTTGTACGGCTTCATAACAGAATTGAATGTGGGTTTTTCATGACTAACAAAAAATTAATAGTACAAATAGTAATAGTTATAGTTACTTATACTACTACTACTACGTCTGATACTAACTAGGTTATAGCTGTATTAGTATTAGTTAAGTTTAGGGAATCATTGTACTTATCAACTCTCATGGGAAGTACTAACAGATTTGATAGTACAGGAAATGTTAAGTAGTAGTAGTAGTAGTGTAATTACTTTTTTCAGGTGTGTGTCCAGCCGTGTACAGGTGTGTGTGGGAAGGTTGGAAGGACAGGTTAATTTTCTTTAGTTTCCCCCAACATATTATTTTCACGTTTGCCATTTTCTTTTGCTATAATAATAATGATATTTCTTTACATTTATTATTATTATTATTATTATTATTATTATTGTTGTTGTTATTACTATTATTTACATTGTTTTTTCTTTTCTTTTCCAACAGGACATTCCACATTTAGCTGTGATGTACAAATTTTAGAATTAATGAAAGAAAGAAAAAAAATAATATATATCTTACAGATTTATTTATGTCTTGAAATACTATGAGAAAAATAAATCAATAAAAAAAATATATATATATACTACTTATAATAATGGCTGGCTGGGATTACATTATTTATTATTTATTATGATCTAATTATTTTTATTATTATCATTATTATTATTATTATTGGAAAATGTGATGTATAGAAATTTTTTTATTTATATATTTTTTTTTTACTTTGAAAAATATTACCGACAAGGATAAAGAAGAAGAAGAAGAAGAAGAAGAAGAAGAAGAAGAGAGAAGGAATGAGTAGAAAATGTACACAAGAAAATACGTGATAATAATAATAATAATAATAATAATAATAATAATGATCGTGATGTACAAAGAAAATTCGAATAAAAATTGGAAATAAAATAAAAGGAAAAAAAATATTAATGCAGAGATGAAATCCATAAAAATAAAGTTTGACGTTTAACCAAAAGTATCGTTTTACTATTTATTTATTTATTTGTTTGTTTGTTTGTTTGTTTCACTTAACCATTTACTTGTTTTCTTTACATATTCAAAAAAGAGAGAAAAAAAAAGATCAAATTCGTGTGTTGTGTTAATTTTTTATTTTTATTTATTTTCCTACGACCGTCACATTCTCTCTCTCTCTCTCTCTCTCTCTCTCTCTCTCTCTCTCTCTCTCTCTCTCTCTCTCTCTCTCTCTCTCTCTCTCTCTCTCTCTCATTTACTTTTGCAATCTTTATCATTCAGTTAGTCAGTTATTCATTCAGTCAGCTATTTATTCATTCATTCAGTCAGTCAGTTTTTCACTAATTCAGTCAGTCAATCATTCATTCAGTCAGTTATTTATGCATTCAGTCAGTCAGTTATTCATTCAGTCAGTCAGTTATTCAGTCAGTCAGTTATTCATTCAGTCAGTCAGTTTTTCACTAATTCAGTCAGTCAATCATTCATTCAGTCAGTTATTCATTCATTCAACCAGTCAGTCAGTTATTCATTCATTCAGTCACTCAGTTAATCATTGAACCAGTCAGTCACTCAGTTAGTCAACCATTCAATCAGTCAACCAGTCAGTCAGTGAGTCACAATCTTGCCAAGGCGTTGTGAGGGCGTCGTCCCACGTACAACAATCCTTGACAGGGTACGATCAAGCTCCACACACACACACACACACACACACACACACACACACACACACGCACACGCACACACCTCCATCTTGATCTTGGGTACGATAAGCTCAAGTCTCGTACGCACCACCAACTTGAAGGAAGAATTCGCTTCACCTCAAGTCCTGTCCTGTACCTTCATTTCACAGCATTTCTGGTACACAATAAAAATACCAAACATTTTTTTGTAGCATTTTCAAACCTTTTAGAAGTAAGATAGAAAATAAAAGTAATGGAGGAGGAGGAGGAAGAAAACGGGGAACGGGTCTTAGGTGAAAACAGTGAATTCCAAGATGGTGGAGGGGGAGGACCGGCTGTCGTGTCTCTTCCCACAAATTTGCTGAGGGCAGCGTTATTGGGGGTGTGAAGTGGGCGTCCCGCAGCCTCATGGTGTAACTCCGCCCACCACGCCCACAGGCACTGCAGGTGAGGCAGAATATCAGGTGTTTTAGCGGAAATGAACGAAAGTTATGTGTGGGGCGGCCGGTGAGAGAGAGAGAGAGAGAGAGAGAGAGAGAGAGAGAGAGAGAGAGAGAGAGAGAGAGAGAGGTTAATAAGGTTGACCACTACCACCATTTTTCATTTTTCTTGTCTTTCTTTCTATACTTTACTCCATTATATTCTTAGTTATGCCCCCCCTACCCCCCCTTATTACCACCACCACCACTCTCTCTCTCTCTCTCTCTTTCTCTTCCCATCCTCACAATTTCCCATCGTCTCCACTTTCTTTTCGTACTTCCTTTATTCTCCATTTTCCTCCTCCAACAATACCTCCCTCCCCCCACCCCCCCCTTCCATGTAACTACCTACCTCCCTCATTTTTTTTTCTCTCGCTCTCTCTTTCTCTCTTTCTTTCTTCTCTAACACACACACACACACACACACACGTACGTTAGAGCTAGGAGGAGTACAAAGGAAGAACAGACAGCAACACTCCTACTGGACCTAACGAGGCTGTCCGTGTGGCTACATTACTACTATAATATCTACTTGATAGAGAGAAAAGGACAAAGAGCCCACCTTCCCTCCAGCCTAAGTTGGCCGGAAGAGGAAGTGATACCATGTAGCAGACAAACTATCATGGAATGTATATAGGAAAGTGTGAAGACAGGAGTAATCTACGCTGTTACTAATACCACAAATTACACAGGAATGAAGTACCCGATTTGGTGAACAGATGCTAAGTGCTTATCAAGTTCTTTCTTAAATGATTCAATTGTGATACTGTTAACTATTTGTGCTGGGAGAGAATTACAAATATTCACGATTCTATTGAAGAAAAAAGTGCTTCGCTTCGTTTGATCTAAAACGCTTACCAATGATCTTGAAGCCATTGTTACGAGTGGTGCTTGTGTGATCGGTAGTTACATAGTTATTTATGCTAATATTGTCGTAGCTGCGAAAAATTTTACACATCAATTAGGTCCCCTCGTAGCCTACGTTTGGATAAGCTGAATAAGTTCAGTTCGTTTAGTCGTTCTTCATAAGACTTGTTTCGCAATCTTGAGATAATTTTAGTAACTCTTCTTTGTATTCTCTCCAGCTTATTAATATTTTCTTTATAGTACAGTGACCAGAACGTAATGTAATATTCTAGATGAGGGCGTACGAGTGCATTGAATAGTGTAAGGATAAAGATACTCAAAAGTCATAGTCATAGACCAATAAGTCTTCTAGTGTCTGTTCTTCTCATGTATAATGAAGCCGACCAGTTTGTTAGCTGTCTTAACAACGTCTGAACAATGTTTACTTGGTTTAAGGTCGTTACTAATAGTTACCACTAAGTCTTTTTCATGGTTAATCTTGAAAAGTTCGGAGCTATTCATTGTATAATTTGTGTAATAATAATTGTTTCCGATATGCAAAACTTTACATTTATCAACATTAAATTTCATTTGCCACTTTTCTGAACAACTGACTAAGATATCAAGGTTGGATTGTAGTTGTATTTTCTCAGCGGTTGTAGTTACTTTACTCGTGATTTTCATATCGTGGGCAAATTTTCATATCTTACAGGTGAGGCCTTCATCAATATCATTGACATAAACTATAAACAAAATGGGGCCAAGTACTAAGCCCTGTGGCACACCGCTTATAACGTCTCGCCAGTTAGATGATTTACCGTTTATCACAACGCGATGTTTTCTCTCAGGAGGAGGAGGAAAAGGAAGGAAAGAGGTAGTTAGACTTAGGAAGGATTGGTTCAAATGCTTCGTTTCGGTTTTTGTTTCACTCGCAATGTTTTATTACCATTTATTCACATTTGATTCAGTTTGGATGTATGAAGGAAGAATGTATGACGAAGATAATAATATACAACATGTATGTGTGTGTGTGTTTATCTCTTCATTAATGGTTCGCTTGTTAATTGCAGCTTAGCCATGGAAGGGGAACTAATTTATATATTTTATCAAACAATATTGAATTATTATGTAATTCTTCATCTGTTACCATCACACACTGTCCTGTGCATCTTACTGTCACCATCTCTCTATATCCTGTGCATCTTACTGTTTCCTGTCTATCTCCATCTCTCTATCCTGTGCATCTTACTACTGTCACCTGTCTGTCTGCATCTCTCTATCCTGTGCATCTTACTGTCTCCTGTCTATCTCCATCTCTCTCTATCCTGTGCAATTAGACAAGACACACACACACGCACACACACGAACTTTCACTGTACGTGTTTCAGGCGAAGAAGTCCACCTGTGTGCTGATTGGCTGTCCCTTGGCGGGGATTGGTCAAGAGCAGATGTGACGTCACGCAAATCCAGGCTTGTAATTGGTCAGTTGTCTATCTTATTCGTTGTGGTGGTGGTAGTAGTAATATGATTTTGACAAAGAGGAAGAGAAAGGATAAGAGAAGAAGAGGAATGAAAGGAGAGATAGGAGAAGAAGAGAGGAAGGAGTGAATGAGTAGAGGAAGAGGAGGGATAAGAGAAGCAAAGGAATGAAAGGAGAGATATGAGAAGAGAGGAAGGAGTGAAGAGATAGTAGGAAGAGGAAGGGAAGATGATGAGAGAGAGAGAGAGAGAGAGAGAGATAGGCGAGGCGAGGATAGAGGGGTAGGTAGTTAAAGTAAGGTACAGACAGACAGGGACCAATTACTAAGGCTTACAGGTGTGTCATTAGCTTACCTGGTGATCGCCTTAACGCCCATCAAACCCTCTCCCCCCCCCTAACTCAGCCCAAGTCCCTCCGTGGTGATAATGAAGCTTCGAACACTAGTTATGAAGCTTCGAGACACCCCAGACACTTATTAAGAAGGTTCAGGTTCACTGCTTCGAGGTGTTGCAATGAGGGTTCAGTGGTGATGATTAGAAATGTGAAGTGGTGTGTGCAAATGTATTTCTCTATATTTTTCTATTTAAATTTGGATTGAATGTTTGTGTGAGAGAGAGAGAGAGAGAGAGAGAGAGAGAGAGAGAGAGAGAGAGAGAGAGAGAGAGAGAGAGAGAGAGGGAGAGGGAGGGTTTCTATGTGGGAGTCTGCGGTGAGTCTTGACTGTGGTTCGTAAACATCCTGTGGGGGACATCCTGTGGGTCTGTGGGCTGAGAGAGAGAGAGAGAGAGAGAGAGAGAGAGAGAGAGAGAGAGAGAGAGAGAGAGAGAGAGAGAGAGAGAGCTAATGTCGATAGGTAAAACTAATCTATATAATTATGTAAACTTTTATTCAATACTTCTTCTTCTTCACACAGGTGTTGCGGATCATTAGCCAGCGGGGCCGAGCAGGTACGAGGCGGTGGTGACGCTGACTTCGGTGCTACTACTGTTGGAAGAAGAAGAAAAAGAGAAAAATAGTAGTAGTAGTAATAGTAGAAAAGAAATAGTGTGGTCCTTTCACAAATTCTCTCTCTCTCTCTCTCTCTCTCTCTCTCCCACAGACCCACAAGATGTTTACACCACAGTCAAGACTCCCCACAGCCTCCCACATAGAATCTCTCTCTCTCTCTCTCTCTCTCTCTCTCTCTCCTTATATATGACTGTTGTTCAAAAAATATTATTAAAGCAATAAAATGACAAAAAACAATCTACCTGTTTTCCTCCACCTCATTCATCCTTCACCTCACCTGTACAAGCCAATTAGTGTGTCCAGGTGTGTGAGAGAATTCCAAGTGTGTTGCAATCCAGTGTTGTGTTCGCGTCTTGGTAGAGTTTGTTTGTTTGTTTGTTAGTCTCGCTTCTCATTGTGTTCTCGTGGCCTAAAGGTGGGTTCGATCCTGGCTCACGGCTGCTGCTGGGTGAGAGGAGCAGCACACACTCGTTAACCCTAGCAGGTGTAAAGCAGCTTGGTCCGAGGAATACACAGCCTAGTAAGGGAAAAATAAATACAAATAAATAATAATAATAAATAGAATATAAAAGCAAGAATGTATCGACTACACTTTTTACTTATCATTGCCTCGTGCATTAATTATGGAATCAATACTTAAATCAAACTTTTTTTCACTCTGTATGGAAAAGTTTCATGAATAGTAAAGTGAAACCAGATTATTGATGAAACGTGACGGAAGGAAAACATTGAGTGACTTGTAAGAACACGTCACAGACTTGTTGAGTGTGTGTGTGTGTGTGTGTGTGTGTGTGTGTTGTGGCGTGGTGTGGTGTTTAGGGAAACCCACCAACATAGTACTGTG